>OU342742.1:21998731-22277480 GCA_910589775.1 Avena eriantha | reverse complement strand
CATGTCTGTTCTTTTCACAAACCCCATATCACTAGTGTTATTGCATGTGTGTTCTTCCCACAGACCACACATGGATCCACCAATGTCATTGCCTGTGTGTTCTTCCCATGAACTACACATGGATGCACCAGTGTCATTGCATGTGTGTTCTTTTCACATACCACATATGGATCCACCAGTTTCATTGCATGTGTGTTATTCTCACAAACCACGTAAGGATCCACCAGTGTCATTGCATGTGTGTTCTTCTCATTAACCACACATGGATCCACTGGAGTCATTGCATGTCTGCTCTTTTCATGAACCACAGTTAGAGTCATCGCATGTCTGCTCTTCTCATGAACCACAGCTACAGCCATTGCATATCTTTTCTTCTCACAAACCATATCATGAACCACACCCAGTGTCATTGCATGTGTGTTCTTCTCATTAGCCACACATGGATCCACCAGTGTAATTGCATGTCTGCTCTTTTCTTTAATCATAGTTAGAGTCATTGCATGTCTGTTCTTTTCACAAACCACATATCACTAGTGTCATTGCATGTGTGTTCTTCCCACAGACCACACATGGATCCACCAGTGTCATTGCATGTGTGTTCTTCCCATGAACCACAGTTAGAGTCATTGCATGTGTGTTCTTCTCACAAACCACGTAAGGATCCACCGGTGTCATTGCATGTGTGTTCCTCTCATAGACCACACATGGATCCACTAGTGTCATCGCATGTCTGCTCTTTTCATGAACCACAGTTGGAGTCATTGCATGTGTGTTCCTCTCACAGACCACACATGGATCCACCGGTGTCATTACATGTCTGCTCTTTTCATGAACCTTAGTTAGAGTCATCGCATGTCTGCACTTTTCATGAACCACAGCTAGAGTCATTGCATGTGTGTTCTTCTCACAAACCATATCATGAACCACACCCAGTGTCATAGCATGTGTGTTCTTCTAATTAACCACAAATGGGTCCACCAGTGTCATTGCATGTCTGCTCTTTTCATTAACCACAGTTAGAGTCATTGCAAGTCTATTGTTTTCACAAGCCACATATCACTAGTGTCATTGCATGTGTGTTTTTCCCACAGACAACACATGGATCCACCAGTGTCATTGCATGTGTGTTCTTCCCATGAACCACACATGGATCCACCAGTGTCATTGCATGTCTGCTCTTTTCATGAACCACAGTTAGAGTTATTGCATGTATGTTCTTTTCACAAACCACATATCACCAGTGTCATTGCATGTGTGTTCTTCCCACAGACCACACATAGATCCACCAGTGTCATTGCATGTGTGTTCTTCCCATGAACCACACATGGATCCACCAGTGTCATTCCATGTGTGTTCTTTTCACATACCACCTATGGATCCACCAGTGTCATTGCATGTGTGTTATTCTCACAAACCACGTAAGGATCCACCGGTGTCATTGCATGTGTGTTCCTCTCATAGACCACACATGGATCCACCGGTGTCATCGCATGTCTGCTCTTTTCATGAACCACAGTTAGAGTCATCGCATGTCTGCTCGTTTCATGAACCACAGCTAGAGTCATTGCATGTGTGTTCTTCTCACAAACCATATCATGAACCACACCCAGTGTCATTGCACGTGTGTTCTTCTCATTAACCACACATGGATCCACCGGTGTCATTGCATGTCTGCTCTTTTCATTAACCATAGTTAGAGTCATTGCATGTCTGTTCTTTTCACAAACCACATATCATCAGTGTCATGGCATGTGTGTTCTTCCCACAGACCACACATGGATCCACCAGTGTCATTGCATGTGTGTTCTTCCCATGAACCACACATGGATCCACCAGTGTGATTGCATGTCTGCTCTTTTCATGAACCATAGTTAGAGTCATTGCATGTGTGTTCTTTTCACAAACCACATATCACCAGTGTCATTGCATGTCTGTTCTTCCCACAAACCACACATGGATCCACTAGTGTCATTGCATGTGTGTTCTTCCCATGAGCCACACATGGATCCACCTGTGTCATTGCATGTGTGTTCTTTTCACAGACCACATATGGATCCACCAGTGTCATTGCATGTGGGTTATTCTCACAAACACGTAAGGATCCACCTGTGTCATTGCATATGTGTTCTTCTCATTAACCACACAAGGATCAACCGGTGTCATTGCATGTCTACTAATTTCGTGAACCACAGTTACAGTCATCGCATGTCTGCTCTTCTCATGAACCACAGCTAGACAAATTGCATGTGTGTTCTTCTCAGAAACAATATCATGAACCACACCCAGTGTCATTCCATGTGTGTTCTTCTGATTAAGCACACATGGATCCACCAGTGTCATTGCATGTCTGCTCTTTTCATTAACCACAGTTAGAGTCATTGCATGTCTGTTCTTTTCACAAACAACATATCACCAGTGTCATTGCATGTGTGTTCTTCCCACAGACCACACATGGATCCACCAGTGTCATTGCATGTGTGTTCTTCCCATGAACCACGCATGGATCCACCAGTATCATTGCATGTGTGCTCTTTTCATGAACCACAGTTAGAGTCATTTCATGTCTGTTCTTTTCACAAACCACATATCACTAGTGTCATTGCATGTGTGTTCTTCCCACAGACCACACATGGATCCACCAGTGTCATTGCATGTGTGTTCTTCCCATGAACCACACATGGATCCACCAGTGCTACTGCATGTGTGTTCTTTTCACAGACCACATATGGATCCGCCAGTGTCATTGCATGTGTGTTATTCTCACTAACCACGTAAGGATCCACCGGTGTCATTTCATTTGTGTTCCTCTCATAGACCACACATGGATCCACCGGTGTCATCGCATGTATGCTCTTTTCATGAACCACAATTAGAGTCATCGCATGTCTGCTCTTCTCATGAACCACAGCTAGAGTCATGGCATGTGTGTTATTCTTACAAACCATATCATGAACCACATCTAGTGTCATTGCATGTGTGTTCTTCTCATTAACCACACATGGATCCACCAGTGTCATTGCATGTCTGTTCTTTTCACAAACCACATATCACCAGTGTCATTGCATGTGTGTTCTTCCCACAGACCACACATGGATCCACCAGTGTCATTGGATGTGTGTTCTTCCCTTGAACCACACATGGATCCACCAATGTCATTGGATGTGTGTTCTTCCCTTGAACGACACATGGATCCACCAGTGTCATTGCATGTGTGTCCTTCTCACAAACCACATATGGATCCACTAGAGCTCATTGGATGTGTGTTCTTCTCATAAACCACATGGACCCACTAGAGTTCATTGCATGTGTGTTCTTCTCATTAACCACATAGGGATCCACCAGTGTCATTGCATGTCTGCTCTTTTTATTAACAATAGTTAGAGTTATCGCATGTCTGCTCTTTTCATGAACCATAGTTAGAGTCATTGCATGTGTGTTCTTTTCACAAACCACATATCACCAGTGTCATTGCATGTGTGTTCTTCCCACAGACCACACATGGATCCACCAATGTCATTGCATGTGTGTTCTTCCCATGAACCGCACATGGATCCACCAATGTCATTGCATGTGTGTTCTTTTCATAGACCACATATGGATCCACCAGTGTCATTGCATGTGTGTTATTCTCACAAACTACGTAAGGATCCACCGGTGTCATTGCATGTGTGTTCCTCTCATAGACCACACATGGATCCACCGGTGTCATCGCATGTCTGCTCTTTTCATGAAGCACAGTTAGAGTCATCGCATGTCTGCTCTTCTCATGAACCAAAGATAGAGTCATTGCATATGTGTTCTTCTCATAAACCATACCATGAACAACACCCAGTGTCATTGCATGTGTGTTCTTCTCATTAACCACACATGGATCCGCTAGTGTCATTGCATGTTTTTCTTCTCACATACCACATATAGATCCACCAGTGTCATTGGATGCATGTTCTTTTCATAAACCGCATATGGATCCTAATTAACCTTAGGAGAGCCCTAACCTTAGGTTAGACCGAGTCTTCTAGAAGGCACGCCCTAACATAGTTGTTCTGCTTGACGATTGTTACATACCGTTCAATCGGGGCGCTTGGACGATTGGGATGGTTTTCGTGAGATCGTTCCGCGAGTAGTCTGTTCTGCGGCATGATTGGCCATGCTTGCTCTAGACAAACTGGCAACACCGGGGGCTCCCCTGTTGCGAGTTTCACGACTCACGAGTTGAGTTGGCCATATCCTAGTGTCACGTCCCCATTACTTTCTCTTCCTCCCCGTACTTATCTTCCTTCCCCTCGAAGCCACATTCCCCACTTCACTCCCATCCTGCCGTAGCCGCAAGCCGACGACACCTCCATCCCAATTCCCTCTCCGGCAGCCACCCCCTCCCCTCTCGCCATGGGTTCAAGGGGAGATGGCGAGGAAACGCGTCGTGATGACAGGGACGGTGATTTCGATGTGAGCCATCTCATCTCTATCTCTATCATCTGTGGCCAATTATCTATTTTTGAGCCATATCTACTCTGTTTACTCTTGCGCGCATGATGTGTTAGGCTAACCAGACGATGTATGACGCCGACTATCACGGTTTAGCGGATGAAGACAGTCCTCTGCTATGTAAACATGGATATGTGCCCGCTAAATTTGTAGCGTTCGAAGGACAAAACGCAGGCATGAGGTTTCTACGGTGTCAAGGACATCGTGCAATGATGCGAGGTGGAAGTTGCGGTGTTGTCAAATGGGTAGATCCAGAGTGGCCCAAATCGATACAGAAAACGCTAGACAAACTATGGGAAATGACTATTGAGTTGAAAGAATCCGCAATCAGCTCACTTCTTGACAGTGTTGAGATGAAGCTATGGGAACCAGTTGACATGACCAAGCATAAGTGAGATCTCATGGGGGTGGAAGACAAGGTTAGCAAAGTCGAGAAGGAGAGGGACGCGGCGTTGGCCCTGAAGGCTAAAGCAGAGCAAGAACTGACTCAAGCAAGGAAGGATCTTCACCAGGCCAAAGTCCTGCAGTTCACAACTATGAGATGCTAAAAGGAAGGAGCAGACGATCCAATCCTTGCTCTCGCAGGAAGATGCGCATAGGGCTAAGATTAGGAAGATCAAGGAGATGTGTGATAACTAGTTCTATTTAGCTTAAGCTCTGTGCCTTTTTTAAGTTGTAATAGTTGTACTCGTTGACCTAGCGGTCTGAACTATTGGCCCCGGAGTCCTGGGAGTAAAAAAATTGGTCGCCCGTTAATCTGTCTTAACCCTGCATTACTTCATTTTGTCTGACCAGTGCCCCTTGGATATTCCGCCCGTCGCTTCGTCGTCCTCATGTACAAATAGGAGGCACCACAGCGCGTCGCTTCGTCGCCCATCCCCTCACCCTCTCCAATATCCACCACGTCGTTGCTTCGTCATCCACCCCCTCGCTCCCTCTCCAATCTCCACCGCGCCGCCATGGAGATGCCCTCGCTGAACTTCTACGAGGCGGTGATGTTCACGCACTTCGACATCCTTGTGCCACCGGCCGCGACGGTGCCCCAGGGATGGCGCATCAGCTATGCGGGGGTGCTGGTGGCTCCGCTCCTCGTCCCCGACGGAGCCGTGATGGAGAGCGAAATCACGGCGGGCCGCCGCCAGATGCCCGCGTGGAAGAGGGCGCTGCCCCGGTACGCGGCGGCCAGCCCATACTGGCCGACGCTGTTCAAGAAGGAGCGGAAGAATTTGTGATTTAGATCAATTTCTGCCTCGATTTAGATCTCTGTCCCAGATTGGGAACGTGACCGTGGACCAAAGACCCCTTTTCTACTAGTGCATTCTGACATTGGTGGTTTGTTTAAACGTAATCTACGTGGATTTGGACGCATGCAAATGGCACAACCACAATTTATAAAGTGGAAGCACGTACACCCGGTTACTGGAGATTCAGGAGCTTCGCCAGATGCAGGGGATGTAGGAGCGGAGAGGCGTTGAGATAGACAGGCTCAAGATTAGGCCAAAAAGCGGTACCGATTTCCTCCTCATCTGGGCATTATCGGTGAGAACATTGTTTTTTATGTTGCCACGTCGTTGTGCAGCATCTGAAATAAGTTGCTGCTTCGTGGAGTGTGGCAGCTTAAATAATTTATTTCTGTGCCACTTACACTCCGTCGTATTTGGAGACCTCCTGCCCCTCAACAATCGTGGAACCGGTGGATCCTTGTTTTCAGATAGCAGTGGCACAATCACAATTCCGGATTCAACTACTGACTCGGGCGTTTCCAAACCCTAAGTCGCGGTACATTTTACTCAGAGAACATGGGTAGATTGTTTCGCCTAGCAACGTGCCACACACAGAGCTCTAGAATTTAACAGAATTACATATATAGGTTCAAGTTCAACACATTACTATGCATCTTCATTGCCAACAACCTTCTTCCACAGCCTGGGTGCCAAGCCTTCACATCCACTGGCTTCTTCATTTCCTGCCTTCTTCCTCTTCCTCGGTGCCAATTTTCTTAGCTTCACGTACTCTGCATCGGCGGGACAATGGGCAATAGAATCGTGTCCAACATCATCTTTCCACTCATTTTTAATTTCTTCGGGTAGCAAAATGACTGACCCGACAGTCATCTTTCTAACCTTGCGGCGCTTCTTGTCAAAGAAACAAGACAGTTGCATAACTGCCCAATATCTACAGAGTAAATAAAAGAAAAATTACAATTCAGCACAAACATGCGAACCCCAATCGACCTTTGCTTACTAGGAGCTAATTGGGTTCGAGCAACCACCCTGTCCAAGAATAGAAGGGCGAGTCCCAGTTGCAGCAGCTTCCACATCCAGTACATGACATTTCAGGTCAAACATGGCAGCCGAAGCATACCTTTTCATCAACCCAATTAGCTGACTGTCACACGTTATAGGAACCATGATGCCACGTTCATCCATGAAGCTGAACTTTGCAGTCTGCTTCGGCCATAATTCAACATGATTACGCAGAGCAGTAACCATACCAGATATAGTGCAGATCTGCGTAGGCGCTTCTTCCATCGTGAAACAATGGTGTCCATACCTCTTACCCTTAGAGTCGTACCTGTAGAGGACTATCGTAACCAGGTAAGGGGTCCGCGTAGATCCCACTTGATAGAAAACTGTGGACAAAATATGTTTGTCAGCGTTGGGCTAACAAACAATTTGAGGTTCAGTAGCCAGCTAGCAGTTATAATTAGTGCGAATAGCAAAGAGAAGGGTAGCTCACCCGCTTGTAGCCAGAACTTCTTCTTCCTTGATAGTAGGATCTGCCATCCTCCGAACTGCTCGGCTCGTCGGCGGCGGAGGCAGGCTAGAGCCTTACAACGGCGGCTATGACATGCGCCATTGGAGCTCGGTATCAGCGACAGGTGTAACACCCTCGAATCGGCCCTATGCAAGTTTTAGCCCTTTCCGCCAAACCCGCATAGAAACGATTCAAGGACGCCCACCAGGCACTTTCGTGCGGGTGGAAAACGAAGTAATACCATTACACAACAGTCCTCGATGAGACCCACATAACAGATATATATACAACAGCGACTCAATGAGTCAAGAATACAGATATACAATACAAAGATCCAAAACACCTTGAAAACGATAGAGCGTCCGACTACGGACAAGATGCAAATCAGGCTAAGAGCCCTGTAGAATAACCAATGGCGTCCATAACCCTGCCCAAGCCAAGCCGGAAGGGTAACCCTGCTAACGACGTCGATCTCAAACCTGCTACAACAAAAGGGGTGCCGACAAAGGGAAAAGGAAAAAATAGGAGCGTCAGTACTGAGGCCAGTACACGGCGAGGCTAGAATTCGGTGGCTCTCGCCTACATAGGTATGGTGGGCTGAAGCGGTAGCGCGGCGGCACTAAACAACCTATAGAGACTCGATACAACTGGCGGTTATCAGATAGGGATAAGAAAGACCTATTCGGATTCGACCTGAAGCTAACATCAAACAAACCCATCCTGGTATTCCCCCCCCCCCTCGAGACCAAACGAGGAAGTCAGACCAAGGAACTCACACAGTTGACAATTTTACTCATTCTGTTATAGTTGCAGCAATTACTAATCAGATATAGATAGCATGAGTCATCCTGTAGCATAAGTAGTGGGCAGTTTAATTAACATTCCGTTGTAGTTGGAACAGTTACTAGTCAGATATAATTATTCTGAAGAAGCCCAAAACCCAGCAGTTGTTGGCACTTTTATCACATTCCATTGGAGTTGCAATACTTACTAGGCAGGTATAGTATGACACAGATCACCACAGATCCACCAGTAGTTGGCATTTTTAATATCCATTCCATTATAGTGAGGCTGATTACTAGTCACATATTAGGTCAAATTTATAGCACTACTTTAGTTATGCTTGTCTATGATCGAGATACTGTGCTCCAAGTCGTCCATAACCGCGGACACGGCTTTCAGAAAGTTTTACCCTGCAGGGGTGCACAAATAGCAACACACACTTGATCAACCTCGGAAAAACCAACTCAAAACCCAACGAGGCTTTCACGACAAAGCAATCATAGGATTCATAAAATATTTCAGGGGGCCACCCCATTAAGCTACCCGCAACGAAGTTGGCCGGCTCCAAGATGGACCCAAGGTTTGCGCCAATGGCTGTAAACGACTGGGAACCCGAAAGTGTGACTGGGCTTGTCGATACCGCGAAAACACTCCACAATCCTAAACAGTACAGGTGCTCCACGCACAATCTTAAATAAACAGTAAAGCATGGCATAAGTACAGGATATTAACAAAGCCCCAAACTACTTTTTGGCCCCAAGAAATAGAAATGAATCAAGCTCTAGCTCAGGCGGGTCCACGGCCTCCCAGATGTGGATAGTGCAAAAAATCAAGGAACAGGTATCAAGTACTCGGGGTCCTACGGGACACAAGTGAGTGTGGAAGAACCAAATAACATCTATTGCCCACCGATGCCTCTACATTAGTTATATCTAGAATTTTTAATAGTTGTATCTAAAGTCGTGATCATCTCCACCACTAAACATCTCCACCATAAACATCTGCCCGCATACCAACATCTGTGGTACTCGACGACACGAGATCGCACCTGGGCAAGCAACTACGACTCGCAAGGCCAGCTATCTACCAAACACAGGTAATAGGAGGTGTCCAAGGCAATATAGAGGCTACACGGGATATAACTGGTACACGGAAACTAAAGCATCACGACATGGATAGCAATAGATCAACAGGAGGAAATAAAGACTATAAATGCAAAATAGGTAGAAGGGGAAGAGATGCTCGCCTGGGAAACACTGCTGAAGGTTCATATCCGGAGAACTTGTCGATACTCGCATCAACTCATTGGCCCAATCCACGAAGAAGCAAACACTAGAAGAAACACCTGATGCAATATTTAATACTACGGCAGAAGACCCGGCATGCTTATGATATGATGCAGATGCGGTGCAATTAGGCAGTATTAAGCGGAACCGGGGTCCTGACAATTAATTAGAGGGTTCAAGTTGTTTAGAAACCCCCGCAATTTAAATGTTGTTTAAACACGGCAAAACATGGTATCGGTTCGCTACACAATTTTAAATGGAGTCCGGAATAAGACTAGAATAGCCCGCATATAGACTCCATATTTAATTTAGGTGAATCGACTATTTAACCCAACCCACCAGATGACATGTATGCAAGGATGATGATTTAATATGCAACAAATTTTATATATAGCATTTATAAAATAGGGGCTCAGGAAAAGGTTCACACATCTGGGTCGGAAGATCTTGGGTTTCGGGGGTTCCGTCTCAGGGTTTGACGGGGATCGGCGAGGTCTAGATACAAGATGGAGAGCTTGGCGTGTCATGACGGAGAACTTGGGTTCCAAGCGGTCGACCTTGTCGTCGATGGCGAACTTGAATGGATCGGGTACCGGTGGTCTTCGGGTTCGGGCCTTGGCGTCCGAGAGGAAGTACTTGGTGTTTCTGAGAAGGAGATCTCGCCGCATCCGATGGATCGGTCCTCGGGGTCGAAGAACTTGGCGCGCCAGGGTTCGGTCTTCGGGTCTTGGTCGGGTCGTCGATTTCCCGGGGCCGAAGGACTTGGCGTCCGAGAGACGATCTTGTTGCATCCGCGGTCTTCGGGTCATGTCGACGGTCTTGTCGTTTCGCGGCGGAGATCTTGGTGTCCCGGGTTCAAGTGCCGAAGATCTTGGAGTTATAGCTTCATCGGCGATGGTGAACATGTGTTGGTGTCGGTGATTTCTCGAATTCGTACAAGTCATTGTAGATCTTGTTGTAGCACCACATCGTCATCTCGGCACATCCATCACTACCTCATCAAAGGGAACAAAGGAGAGGCTTAGGGGTTGGGGCAGCAACATCGCACGCGCTCGCGAGTGTCATGTGCACTGGCCTAACCAGGAATGCTTCCCGGGGGCATGTCCCACTTGGACATTACCTCAAACAGATTTTGGGCAACAACAGGAGGGCCTCGATTTGGGGCAGCGGCTTCACTCGGGGGAGATCAGAGAGAGGCAGGTGGAGTGTCTGCTTCAGGTGGCGACCGAGCTTGTTGGCGAGGCGGTGCTTGGCACCGGCTGTAGAGGAAACCATCACAGGAGGCGGCGGCCGACAGGCATCGGGTCGGGGTTGAGGGTGGAGAGGCACTAGAAGGGCAGACCGGTGAGGCAGAGAGGGGGGGCCGCGGGAAGGCGGCGGGGCGCGGCGCCGGCGAGGTCGGCGATGACCGGAGGCGGGGTCTAGCGCCGGCCGGGAGGAGCAGGGGCGGGGAAGAAGGCGGTGAGGGCCTCCACGCGAGGAGAGAGGCGAGAGGAGGGCGGGGAGGCCCGGCGGCGGCCGGCGGTGGCCTGAGCGCGAGGAGAGGAAGCGAGGCACCGTGCGGGCAGGAAGGGGTCGAGCGAGGCGGAGGGATCGCGAGGTGCGGGGTGGGGATTCCGTCGAGGGGAGAGATGGTGGTGGGGCCGGGCACGGGGATCAGGGTTGTCGAGCCTGGCGGTTGTTGACCGCGCGGGGATCGAGGCTGGCGATGGGGACAGGTTAGAGCAGGGGTAGGTGGGGCTTTGCGAGAGAGGATGGGGGCGTGTTGGTGTGCTACGCGTGTGTTGGCCGCGTCGTGTACGGGGTGGGTCCGGGGAGAGCGACGCGTAGCGCGCTGTGAAGACCGTGTCGAGAGGCTGCGTGCAGGATTAGGTGGTGTGCGGCGGCTGGCGTGCGCGTGTGGGTGGGATGGTTATCGGGCGGGTTGTGTGCGTGTTGGAGGTAGGCAGAGACTAGGGTGGGGTTGGTTTGGGTTAGGGTCTAGGGTTTCAGCTGGCTGGGCCTAGCCAGATTAGGTTTAGGTGTTTTTATTATTATTATTATTTTTATTTATAGAACATATTTATTATTTAGCTGTGTGGTATTTTAAAAGTATTTTGTAATTACTTTTGGACAAACAAGATATCCCGCGAGACCGGGGGTTTCATAATTTGAACAAAGAAGGGGATAATTAGAAACAAAGATAGGCTTTTAGAAAATAGCTTTAAGCAAACAAATGCAGGATGACATGACGATGCTCAAATGCAAGGTGGCATAATGACATGAGCAATGCAGTCATGATGATGCAATGCACAAAAACACAGCGATTTTCTAGTAGTGATTTTAGCGTGATGCCACAACTAGGCGCAGCAACTTGGCCCCGGAAGTCAAATGTTTCCATCCGACCCCATTACCGGGATCCGCAGGCATTGATCTAGCTGCCCTTGAGTCTTACTCGACCAGAGTGCAACTGGTTCTTATAAAAGAGATATCTTTTTCTTATTACGGCCTCCCATAAGTCGGCCTCCCCTGTAAGGCACTTCGTGACGCTCCGAGATGAGGCATCTCTCCACTCTCGATCCATTACGACCGCTCACTTTACTTAAGCGGTCTAGATGTCTCGACTGCGCACTTTCCTTCGCTCTTTGACAAGTAGCTCACTCAGAGTGCTGGCTTACCAGGGGTCTTAAGAATCAGATATCTCTTCGCGTTACCTGATCCTCACTCCCCCAATTACAGACCTTCTTCTCACTCCGTTCGTATCATCAACCCCCTGCCCCCAATCTTGGGGGTTATCTAAAACAAGACAAGAAAAAAGAAGAAGAACTAAACTAGGAAATGAATGACTAAGAAGCCTTCGGTATATTTGGTCATTCACTTCCTTAATAAATGAAAAGAAAAGAAAGGATAAAAAAAGAAGAATAAGGAGACGAAGTCGACTGACTACCCCGAAACCCCCTATCAAGGGGGCCCTAATTGCACTCCGTGGGCCGGGCACTGTGGCACTGCGTGGCCGGACACTTCTCATTAAGATAGGAAAAGATTGACAAAAAAACCAAAGGATAATAGGTCATTTACTTCCTTAATAAATGGATCAGGTCTCGCCTCACTCTTTTGAGTTCGTCACGAAAGCTTAGCTTGGTAGGCGCAGCTTACTCACCCTACTCCCTTAGACAATGCAATGCTCTGAACACGAAAGTTTGCAGTTCAGCCCTCTTCTCCCATGCAGAGTCGCAGGCAGCGCCTCGAATAAAAGCACAGACGAGCCACATGCAGGGAAACTTGCACGTGTGGAAGGGATCGTCCTGCCTAGAGGGTGGATTCCGACGCCGCCGGTGCTAGGGGAAAGCTGGGAGTGGATTTGTGAATTTGGTCAACGCACCATGCTCCTTTAGTATCTTGTTTCGCCTACGTGGTTGCCGCGTTGGCGCTCGCGTCACGGAAATATTACTGACATGAGGGTCCCGACCGTCTACTTCACGGGGCAGTTTCACGGCATGTTTGGATTTGGTAGGAGTGAGACAAGTTTGCCTCGAAATGGCCCCTCTCGGTAGTTGGCACCCCAACTTTTCGAAATGCGGTAATTTCAGGCAACTTAGGTACCGCCATGCGCTGGCCTGCCAACTTTGGTACCACAGACGAACAAGCCCATGCAGGAGGAGGCGTTCTTGGAAGAACGTTGTGATGCCCGGCGAGTCTGAGGAGACAGAGGTGCTGTACAAGCGCATCTACGACCTCGAGAGTCGCATGGGTAAAGAAGAGGGAGGCTGCGCCCTCATTTGCACATGGTTGTGTCGTCGCATCCAGCCCTTGCAGGCCAGAATCAACCCCATGTTCCAATGGGCTAGAGCTGACGATGTCACTCGCGTATCTGCCGATGGCATTTCCGCGAGTGAAGTAGATAAGAGGGTGTGCGACTGCTGACCAAGTACACTGCCAAGGATGTACTTCCCAGTGAACCAGTCGTGCCCCCATTTGATGCTTCTAACCATCCTCCCGAGGTATGATGGTGCTACGAAGTAGCTTTATTTTGTCGAGTGCTTCTGATTTCTTGACGTGTGCAAACTTGTTTTCTGTATGTAGGATTGGAAGGTGTCTCCCAATTTTCCCCCTCTTCCTGAGGGGGTTATTCCTCACGAAGCAGAAGAAGAGGACGAGTCGAAATCGACCGTCCCATCTGAAGAGGAAGAGGAATCCTCTGAGTCCAACAGTCCGGACACTCGCAAGCGTGCGCACAGCAAAGATTCGGATGCGTCATCTCCTTCGAATCCAAAAGGTCCAGCTATTGGTGCAGAGTCACCGATTCCTGCTGTTCCATGGCACCATCTTCCCACAAGAAGATGCGGCTGCGGAAGGAGTCGTCGGAGTTGGAGGGCCAAACCTTCGATTTTGACAAGTTTGATTGGTAAGTATACAATTCTCCTCTTGGTTCTTTTTGGAGTGTATTTTCCTGATGTTGGTTTTGTTCTGTAGTCAACCGACGTCGTCATCTTCTGGCGGCGGCCAATTTTTGAAAGAATCTGGAGTCGCGGACTCCAAGGCCAAGGAAGTGGCTGAGCGAACTCCTTCTCCTCCATTGGCGGCCCACTTTGGGTACAATTCATCAAGTTCTCCCCATGCTGTGGAGCACCAGATGGTTGTCCGGATGACTGCGTGGCAATCGACTTCGGAGTCTCTGGAGGATCATGTATGTGTGATGTTGCTTTTACTTGCAGTCGAATTAATCATCTATGCTATCTGCCGATCCTTTGTTTTTTCTCCTGTTGTAGCTTATCGTGAAGGAAGTTGCTCGCCTGGCGGAGAAAGTACTTGCAATGGGTCGACAACACGCGTTGCTGGACAATCGCCATCGTGCGGTTAAAAGTTAGTATTTTGTGCTTCTTCTTCTTTATCCTTGTGATTTTTTTATGTACACGACTGATGGTCTATCTTTGTATGTTTTGCAGCTGAACATAACGTGCTTCTTCGCAAAGCTGCTTCCCTTGAAAAGATGCTCACCACGGTAGTGAAGAGTCGCAATGAGGCAATTGCCGCACTTGATGAATCGTGAAAACATGAAGAGGATTTGCACGCCTCCATCGCTGATAGGGAGAAGTTGTTCGAAGAACAGCTCTTGTCGATTGCTAAGGCTCTTTCAGGTATTCTTTCATCTGGATTTCTGTTGTGTCCTTTCTTTCGACTTTGTTATTGTGCTGACTTTTGCTAACACTTTGCTCTATGTAGATGTTGGTGGTCTGAGCTTCGACACCCAGGCGCTTCGTCGCGATGATGCTTTGGCAGGCGCCGTCGCGGTAGTCGAGGACTGCAGTGCTTCCATTCAGGGAACACTGGCCAAGGCTAAGGGTGTACTCAGTCGCCTCCACGAGGAGCTAGCGCCCAACGCGGAGCTGATTGAGAATATAGATGACCTGGCGGAGTCCCTTGCTGGAGGTATTCCTGCAGGCTTCAAGAACTCGCTTCGTGCGGCTGGTGCTTCCATGTCACTCGCGATGGTTCAAGCCCATGGGGTGGAGGTGGATCCTGCCGCGGTCTCCAAGGCGATGCCCGTCGACGCAGATGGTCAATAGGTAGTTTTTGCTCCTTTTGCAACTACCTGTGGCAAGTACGGGTCGCAACTCATCAGCACAGTCGCCAAGTACTCTAAGGAGCTGCAGCGAGCTAAGAAGGCGGCGAAGGCTACGGCGTCAGGGGCCGGCGGAAAGTCCGTGGCGTCTGATACCGCCATGGAGTCGATGAAGCCTCCGAAGCCGAAGTCTAAGTCGAAGAAGCAGGCTGCTCCTCAATAGTTATATTTGTAATAGTTAATAGTTTGACCTCCTTTTGTCTAGAACATGTCGTTGGCGGGTGTCTCTGTTGATACTTTGTTATGCTTGAATGCACTTGAGTTTTTGTCCATGTGTTGCTTGGTCGTCTTATTATCTCTTGCTTGGCTTGTGATAGGGCACATCAAGTGGTCCTTCGAGTGAGCCTCGGGATCCGCCGTCCACTGATGATACCTTAGCGCAGTCGCGCTCAAGGGTGGATGAGCTGTCTCTGCTTTCATGACTGCGTGATCGCGTTAAGCAGCTGGAGCGCGAACTGCCCGTCCTCCACGGTAATGCGGATGTATGGAAGTCGAGGGCGGAGAAGGCCGCCGCCCGAGAGCAATATCTACTAGGAGAGGTGGCGCGGCTGGGTGACCAATTCAAGTGTTAGCTTTCTGCCTCCTTATCTTTTCTTATAATCAATCGCGGTAGTCCATTGTCTTCATAGTTTTGCCTCTTGCTTGGTGTAGTTGTCAGTGCGCGTCATCTGCAGGATGAGAAGGACAGGATCGCCATTCACATGAACGACCTGACCCAGGAACAGCATCAGGCGAGTGGGTACTTCTGGGTCGATCATGATCGTGCAATCGCACTTGCGACCCTGCAGGATCGTGCCTCGCGAGTGCTTCATTTTCTGAAGAAATCACAATCATGCTTAAGGGATATCTATCAGACAATGTTTCTGCTGGACGTCATCCCTTCGAGCCTGTTGGCTCTCCTTGCTAAGTTTCAAGACTTGAGCGCAGTTCGTGAGTGCGTGCGTCAATAGTTAATGGCTGGTGCCAAGGCTGCTCCATCGCTGGTGTGACTGCATAGGCCTGATGTAGATGTTGCAGCGATTGCCGCCGGACCGTCGGCGCCACCAGCAGGTTCGACCTGGAATATGGTTCCACATTACCATGCGGTGGATCGTCCAACAGAGGAGATTGTTCACTTCTTCGAGGAGCAGACCAACGTTCTTTTGCTGCAGTAGTAGTTTAACTTGTATCCTGCATATAAATGTACTAGTGTTGTAAAGTTCATATATATATATATATGTTGTATATAATTGATTGACATTGACGTGGAAAGAGCTTGTTAGCTCGTATGTTTTTGCGAGTGCGTTGCACTATACGATTCCTTTTCGTTAGCCTGACTTGTGTTTTTCTCAGCACCTTGCCAACCTGCCAGGTGCGTTGCAGCTGGGTTGGTGTTTGTCAAGGGTTCGACTATTGCGTCAGCTACTCAGGATATCATGATTGGTTCGTAGAACAGTTGTGTAGAGGGTGGCGTAGCCCCCCAATGATATAATTGCTAGAAAAACATAGAGTTTCGGGGCACTTAGCTTTATTTATTCGCAAAATCAGTACGAGGTACAATGTGTGGCTAAGTAGCCTTGGCTGAATAGCCTTATTTATAATGTAAGAAAGAAAAGACGACTAAGGGTAGAAGCGCCGCAGCTGCGCAACGTTCTAGGGGTTGGAGTATGTGACTCCTGTCTCGAAATCTTTGAGGCGATAGGTGCCACCTAGGATTACTTCTGTAATCACGTATGGTACTTCCCAAGGGGACTCGAGCTTGAGGTGCCCTTGCTGTTTCAGTCGTAGGACCAGGTCTCCTTCGACGAAGGATCTGGGGCGTAGCCTTCTGCAGTGGTAGTTGCGCAAGTTCTACTGGTAGATCGTTGATCTTTCGGCTGCGATTTCTCATGCCTCGTCAAGGAGGTCGACGGAGTCTTCGAGTGCAAGTGTGGACTCCTGCTCGCTGTACGCGACTACCCGTGGGGCTTTAAAACGTACTTCTATGGGTAGTACTGCTCTAGCTCCATGCACCATGAAGAACGGGGTGTATCCCGTGGCACTGTTTGGGGTTGTGCGCAGGCTCCAAAGTACGGACTGCAATTCGTCTGGCCAGCATCCGGCGGCTTGTTCGAGTGGCCGAAGGAGTCGCTTCTTGCTTCCGCCGCAGACGAGCCCGTTGGCCTTTTCGACTTGACCGTTGGTCTGTGGATGAGCTACAGAGGCGTAGCTTACATTGATTCCCAGGTTTTTGCAGAAACCCTCGAACTCCTTAGAGGTGAAGTTTGTTCCATTGTCCGTGATGATGCTGTGTGGCACTCCGAAGCGGTAGACAATGGACTCGAAGAACTTGACTGCGCTGGCTCCTGACTGGTTTTTCACCGGCATGGCCTCTATCCACTTGGTGAATTTGTCGACTGCGACCAAGAGGTAGACATAGCCTCCTCGCGAGGACTTTGGGAGCTTGCCAACCATGTCGAGTCCCCATTGCGCGAAGGGCCAAGCCAATGGTATTGGCCAGAGCTCCGCGCCAGGCGCGTGCGGTTTGTCCGCGAATCGCTGGCAAGCGTTGCATTTTTGGACGATGTCCTTGACGTCGCGCATGGCCGTGGGCCAATAGAATCCAGCTCGTAGAGCTTTGGCGACAAGGGCATGACTGCCGGCATGGTGCCCACAAGTCCTCTCATGGATGTCGAGGAGGACGACCCTTCCATCTGTGTTAGAGACGCATCATTGGAGTACTCCTGTGATGCTACGCTTGTATAGTTCACCGTTTATGACGGCAAATGCTTTGGATCGCCATGCGATGTACCGTGCGTCAGTCAGGTCCTCCGGTAGCCTCTTGCTGAGAAGGTATGTGATGTAGGGTTGAGTCCAAGAGGGTTCGATCATCATGATCGCCATTGGTCCTTCGAGTCCTATGTCGAGCTCCAGATTGTCGTGTGCCATTGGCTCATTGGGTGGCGTAGCCCCCGAGTTCGTTGTTGCGCTTCTTTTCTTATCTACGGCTTTTGGCTTGATGGAGCGTTTGCATATGCGCTCGAGAAATACCCCGGGTGGTATGGGGGTGCAGGTAGAGCCAATGTTGGCGAGTGTGTCCGCCTCTTCATTGCTTTTGCGGCCTACGTGCCGCAGCTCGCAGCCGTCGAAGTCCCCTTCGAGTGTGTCGTAGATGTCGCGGTAGGCGATCATATTGTCGTTCAGTGCGTCGCACTCGTGCATTACCTGGTTGACGACCAGCTTGGAGTCATCGTAGATGATTAGCCTCTTGGCGCCATAGGCTTTTGCCATCCGCATCCCGTGCAATAGGGCCTCGTATTCAGCTTCATTGTTGGAGGCGGTGAACTGCATTCACAGAATATATTCTAGCTTGTCTCCTTGGGGCGATGTTAGTATGACACCCGCGCCAGCTCTGTCCTTTCGCTTGGATCCGTCGAAGTGCATTGTCTAGAGGTAAGACATATCTGGTTTTTTAGGGAGCTGATTCTCCATCTAGTGCACGAGGAATTCAGGGAGAACTTGTGACTTGATCGCGTCGCGCTTTTCATATGTGATGTCTCGTGGAGACAACTCAATTCCCCAAAGCGCGACTCGTCTGGTGGCATCGGGGTTGTTGAGGATGTGCCCAAGCGGGGCGTCGTTGACCACCATGATTGGGTGCTCCTGGAAGTAGTGGCGCAGTCGCCTGGCTGTCATGAAGACACCATATGCCAGCTTCTGGTAGTGCGGGTACCGCTGCTTTGTTGGTGTGAGCACCTCGCTGAGGTAGTAGACTAGGCGTTGTACCCCATGGACCTTGTTTTCCTCGGCTCGCTCTACCACGAGCACCGTGCTGACCACCTGGTTGGTGACAAAGATGTATAGCAACAGTGGTTCCCTTTCGCATGGGGTCACCAGTACTGGTGAGGTAGACAGTAGACGCTTGAGGTCTTCGAATGCTTCTTGTGCCTCATTGGTCCACTCGAACTTGTCGGCTTTGCGGAGAAGTTGGTAGAAGGACAATGCCTTTTCGCCCATTCGACTGATGAATCGACTGAGCGCCGCAATTCGCCTAGCCACCTAATGGATGCCTCTTACGTTCTTTGGCTTCTCCATGGCCAATATGGCTTTTATTTTCTTCGGGTTTGCCTCGATCCCTCCCACGGAGATGAGGTACCCGAGTAATTGCCCAGATGGTACGCCGAAGGCGCATTTGTCTGGATTGAGATTGATCCGGTAGCGGTCGAGGTTGGCGAAAGTTTCACGTAAATCGTCAATTAGCGAGGCTTCCTCTTTGGTTTTGATGACGATGTCGTCAACATAGACTTGGATGTTGTGACCAAGTTGATTCTTGAGGCAAGCCTGCATGCACCGTTGATAGGTGGCTCCTGCGTTTTTTAGCCCGAAGGGCATTGTGTTGTAGCAGAACACACCAAAAGGCATTGTAAACGCTGTTTTCTCTTGATCTTCCTCCTTCATTCGAATTTCATTATAGCCTGAGTAGGCGTCGAGGAAGCAGAGACGCTCACATCCTGTGGTGGAGTCGATGATCTGGTTGATTCGTGGCAGCGGGAAGTGATCCTTTGGGCAGTGCTTATTCAAAGAGGTGAAATCCACGCACATCCATAGGATATCAGTGTCCTTTTTGGGTACCAGCAGCGTGTTGGCGAGCCAGGTACTTTCCTTGATCTCGCGTATGAAATTTGCGTCGAGGAGTCTATTGATCTCCATTCCGACCGCTTTTTCCCGTGGTTCAGACAGTCACCATATTGTCTGCTTGACTGGCCTGGCGTATGGATTTACGTTGAGCGCGTGCTTGGCGAATTCCCTGGGAACTCCTGGCATGTCTACAGGACACCAGGCGAAGATTTCTCAATGCTCACGGAGGAATCCGAGAGCGCGAGTTCCTATGCGGAACTCAAGTTGTTGGCGATGAGGGCCGTCTTGGTCGGGTCCGATGGGTGGACCTGAACTTTCTTCGTGTGCACCGACAAGTCGAAGGATAGGTCGGGTGAACTTGGCCGGCTCAGGGGAGGCAGACTGTTGTCTGTTGACTCCTTCAATCTTGCGAGTTCCTCCTGCATGCCGAAGGATTGGGAGATTCTCTTGAATTCCCTGTCGCAGCTATCGGACCTCTCGAAGCTCCCGTTGATTGTGATGACGCCGTTTGGACCTGGCATTTTCATCTGTAGGTAGGCGTAGTGCAGTACTGCCATGAACCTAGCGAACGCGATGCGTCCGAGGATGCATGTACTGTGAGGGCCAGTCGACGACTTCGAAGTCGATGCGTTCGCATCGAAAGTTTTTCGGCGTGCCGAAGATGACGTCGAGGTTGATTTTGCCCAGGGGATATATGCCCTTGCCTAGGACGATGCCATGGAATGTCGTGTCCGAGACCTCTAGACAGGTCAGAGGGATCCTCATCGCTCGCAAGGTACTTGCGAACACGAGGTTAATGCCGCTTCCACCGTCCATGAAGACGCGACTCATGTCGAAGCCCCCGATTTGTTCCTCGAGTACAAGGGGATAGTGGCCTGGGCGAGGTACTTGGTGCGGGTGGTTGTGCTTGTCGAAGGTAATGCAGGAGTCGCTTCCACTGAGGTACTCAGTGGTGGATGGTGGTGAGTTTGTCGCCAAGTTGACTTGGCGACTGATGGCCTTCTGCACCCGATTTGAGGGGCGCCCCTTTTGGATCATCATATTACCCACAACCCGTGGGTAGGGCTCGCTGCTTGGATTGTGGACCGGTGCGGCCGTGGGTGGTGGCCCTCGAGGCGGTGGTGGAGGAGGTCCATGTGGTACAGCGCCTGGGGCGGCTCCGTAGCCCCTGTTGACTGCGTCGTGATTCATCCGAGCCAAACCCTCGTGGAGCTTGAGGAACTCGCGGCAGTCCTTGAGAAGGTGGCTGGATTTCTTCTTGCCGTCGTGCTTCTCGATGTATAAGTGCATGTTGAACGGCCCGGACAGTTTGTCCTCGATTGTTGTTGCGGGTGCCTATTCGCGAGTGCGGCACTGCCATACCTGCGTGGTTTTCTAGGAGTCACGGTGTCCACCGCTGCGATAGCCGTTGTTGCGGTTGTCGTTGCACCTATCGGCGTAGCCGGCTGCGACCATGTTGACGTCATCGTGATCATCGTAGATGTGCATTCGACGTTTGCTTCGGCGATCGCGTCTGCGCTCGAGTTCTGCTTCGTCGTCAGAGTGAACGTGGTTTTTTACCGAGTCCTCTCCATCTACCCACCGAGTCGCGATTTCCATCAGGTGGTCAATTGTTTTGGGCTTCGAGCGGCCCAGCTCCTCCCTGAGCTCTATGCGGCGAACGCCACCGTTGAATGCGTCGATTACAGGATCCTCTGAGATATTTTCTGCGGAGTTCTTGATGATGGACCACCTTTGGATGTACAAGTGTAGTGATTCGCCCGACCTTTGCTGGCAGCATCTCAGCTCTTCGATTGATGCAAGCCTTTTGTAGGTGCCCTTGAAGTTGCACACAAACATGTAGACCAGCTCATCCCAGCTACGAATGGATCCGCGTGGGAGGTTATTGAGCCATGCTCGGGCGGCGCCCTGCAGCTGTAGCTGTAGCTGTAGGCATTGCATGGCCGTACTTAGGCTCCCACCATGGAGCCTCACGAGGAGATGTGGTCCTCCAACCAGATTTTCAAGTCCTGTAGGCCGTCAAATTTTTGGTTCTCCGATGGGAGTTTGAACCCCTTGGGCATTCGCTTCTGCCTGATGGCTCTGCTGAAGCATCTGACGTCGCAGAGCTCCACGTCTCCGTCCTCTAAGACAGTCGATCGGGCACGTCGTGCCCTTGACTTGTCGATTTTGCGTTGCGTGATGTCATCTCACGTTTCATAGTCGTGGTCGTGTCGCCGTGAGCGGCGATGTCGAGACAGATCGTGGTTGTCGTTGCTAGACGAGGGTGAGGAATAGCGTTTTGCCAGAGCCTTGCTTTTCTTCGGTTCCAGTGTTGGTTCTTTGTCGAGAGCGGCTTCGATTAGCCCCGAGACCGCGATTGTAGATCGGTGCATGGCGGCTTGGGGATCTCTAGCCGGTGGCTGGTTGTTGAGGAGGTACATGGTGGCTGTTGTCACCGCAGCTTGCGGCGTCTTTGGGACCATGTTGCCCCGTGTGTTGACTGTCATAGAGCTGAATTCGAGGACTTTCGCATCTTCTATGCGCTCTTGCTCAGTGAGGTGGGCCATTCGAGATCGCCTCTTGTTGGCCACGTACTCGTTGCCTTTGGAGGAGGATCCTCCGTGGGAGGAGAGCCTGGCCCTTCGAAGGCTCGACTCGTCCGCCGCCTTTTTACGCGCTTCGAGTTGCGCGATCGTTTGTAGCTGGCGTCTGTACTCCTCCTTTAGGAGCCAATGGTAGCCCATCAGCATTTCCTGCGACATGCCTGGATGCAGTGGATTGCCTTGCAGAGCTTCTTGACAGCGGGCCCACTCGAGATCGTTGAGCCTGATCACGACATGTTCGCCAGTGCGTTCGTTCACCATGGTTGGAGGCTCGACTGCTCCTCCATTGTTGATGGGTGCGCCATTGCCACCATTGGGTGGCCTGCCATTAGGTATGCCACCGTTGGGTGGGTCAGAACCGTTGCCACCATTTTCGCGATTGGCGTTGGTATCACCAGCATTGATGACAGCGCACATGAAGTGGTTGGGGAAGCTGTTGCTTCCGCAACTTTCGGATCCGGAGCCATAGACTCCATTTTCCATCGCTAGGTCGCCCAGATCGGATCTACGACTACTGTCGCTATCCGTGCTCTCAGCTGTTGCTGAGGTGTTGAGCTCGCTGAGGGCGCCGATTGGTGGCGGGAACCACGATGCTGGAGCAATCATGGATTCCGTTGGCTGGTCAGGCATGCGAAGCGTGACCATCTGACCAACTTGGAAGCGGAAGCTCCCGATCGCCAGGATGATTCCGTTTCCCATGGACTCGAAAGCCGAGAGAGTTGCTAGCGTGTGGACGGTGAAGTTGAACGCGCCGAAGAGCTAGCAAATCTATGTTGTTGCGGAGTTGTAGATCGCGGTTGATGAGGCCGAAGAAGCCGCAACATCAACGCTCCCAATTCCCACAGACGGCGCCAATTAACGAGGGTTTAACTCATCAATGCCCATAGTTATGGACTTAGGTTTTGGAGAAGGAGGGAGCGCTGGAAGCATCAATCGGCTAGCAAAAAAGCACATAGGGACGCAAGGTTTACCCAGGTTTAGGCCTCGTAGAGGTCCCTACTCCTGCTTGTCTGCTCTTGGAATTAATGAAGGAATCGACGATTACAATGGTGCGCAGATGCAATCTGGCAAGGGTTGTGGAAACTAGGGTTGCGTGTGTGTCCTCCTCGCCGCGCCCTCCCAGCCTTTATATAGATAGGCTAGGTCTTGGGTAGCAGGTCGAGTCGGTTACAAGTTAGGGTTTTCCCTTTAAACTTTCTATCTTTAGACTTCTTCTTGTCTCGCATGTCATCGAGAGTCCGTGGGTCACTCGAAGTCTTCATTGGGTCGTGGCAATGTCGTGGGCTTTCACCGTATCTAGACCGTATATACCAAACTCGAGTACCTGCAGGGTACACCCATGCCAGGGACACACCTAGGAGGTCAAGGCCCTCAAGATCAGCCTCTCAGTTTATGCGTTCATACAATGAAGATCTCATTGCACCATGCTTTAGCAATGAAGGCGATGAGGGGGACGCTCACCCATCTACTTTTCCTTGTTATACCTTCTTGCAAGCTGCAGGGATCCTCGATGATTTCTTACTATTGGTTCAGAGGGTCGGGTTGACCTCATACATGGAAGATGAGAGTGAGCAATATGCCATGCTCACCAAAACTTTTGTTGAGAGTTTCGTTTTCACTAACACCCCCTATCAGTCAACTGTTTCTTTCAGAATTTATAATCTGCCATTTAACATGCCATTGGAAATATTTTGCAGCATTATAGGTATAGGCATGACGGGGACCGTGAAGAAGATCCAAGGGAGACCCGCTGATTTGCTGGAACTCTATCGAAGCGTGACAAATGACGATGACCGCGTAGCTCAACATGGGGAAGATAAGAAACATCCAACTCCTAGCTCTTAGATACTTTGCTTATTATCTTGCTACTAGCATTCTTGGTAGGGAGAATACAAGTAATATCTCCAATTATAATTTAGCCTCCCTCGCTGCTGCACTTAATAATGATACTCGGTACAATCTTGGCTCTCTCATTGCTCGCCGCCTAGCTGCTAAGGGCCCTATTTATGGGGGCATTATTGCTTCACGTATGGTTACTGCATTAGAGCTTTCTGTGGATCCTTGATACATTGCAAATGTATCTATAATTTTTGATGTTCCATGCTTAGTTTTATCCACTTTCTTGTGTTTTGTTCCAACTTTGGAGTACTTTTCATATGATTTCTTGGACTAACCTATTCACAAGAGCCACAGTGCCAGCTGCCTGTTTTCTGCTGTTTTTGGTTCCAGGAAAGTCAGTAAATGAATATTCTCGGAATTGGACGGGACAAAAGCCAAAGTGCCTATTTTTCCGGAAGTCATCAGATGCCAGAATACGAGACGGAGAGGGGCCAGAGGCCGGCCACACCACCTGGCCGCGCGGCCGGGCTTGGCCCGTGCCAGGGGGTGGTGTGGTGGCCCCTGGCACCCCCTCGGCCTCCCCTTCCGACTATAAGATGCCCTCGAGACGAAAACCCTAAGGGCCCGATCAAAAATTCACGAAAGAGTCTGTAGCCGCCGTCATCTCCATCCCTAGATCGGGAGGGATCTGAAGCTCTTCCCGGCACCCTGCCGGAGAGGGGAATTCACCCTGGAGGCCTTCTTCATCACCATGCAAGCCTCCGATGTGATGCGTGAGTAGTTCATCCTTGGACTACGGATCCATGTAGTAGCTAGATGGCTGGTTCTCCTCCTTTGTGCTTTCATGTCTAGATCTTGTGAGCTCCGTTCATGATCAAGATCATCTATTTGTAATTCTGCATGTTGTGTTTGCGGGGATCCGATGGATATTGAGATGCTATTTCAGATTGATTATTGATTCTATCATGTCTTTGTTATTTGTGATCTTGCATGCTTTCCGTTGTTGGTAGCTATCTTGTCCAAGTAGATGCTAGCAACTCCAAGAGTTAGTATTTATGCTCGATAGTGGGTTCATGCTCTGGTAATCTGGGGAAGTGACAGAAATCTCTAAGGTACTAGATGTGTTGTTGCTACTAGGGAGAAAACAACAATCCTTTGTTCATAGAACAATCATATTGTTTACTTTACACGCAGTTCGTAAAGCAATAATCTATTGCTTACAACTTAATATTGGAGGGGGTTCGGATGATAACCTGAAGGTGGATTATTAATCATAGATGTAGTTGGATGGCGGTCTATGTATTATGTTGTAATGCCCAATCAAGTCTCAAAGGAGTCAAGATGATTAGTATATGCATGTATTGCTTTCTCGATGTTTGTCAATTGCCCAGCTGTAATTTGTTCACCCAGCATGTTATCTATCTTAAGGAGAGCTACCTCTAGTGAACTATGGATCCCGGTCCTTGTATTTTACATACAATCTACAATTTGTTTACTTCTTTGTGTTTACTTTCTGCAAACTTTTACTTCTTTCCATTCGATACGCTTAATCCTTTGTTTTCCCCAAAACACGGTGAGATTGACAACCTCGTCGCAAGTTGGGGACAAAGTTCTGTGGTTGTGTTGTACAGGTCTCCACGTTGCTACTAGCACCGATAGTGCGCCCTGCCAAAGCTTAGCTAGTAACACCTTTGGGGTGTTTCCTTGCTCCTACTGGTTCGATTAAACCTTGGTTTCATACTGAGGGAAACTTGCTGCTGTGCTCATCATACCTTCCTCTTGGGGTTCCAAAGAGCTCTACATCATCATTGCTCCAGCATTTTTCTGGGCGCCATACTTAGAGCCATCAAGCATTTTTCTGGCGCCGTTGCCGGGGAGTCAAGGACATCTTCACAAGGGGAGTCCCTCATAACCAATCTCTTTACTTTGTTATTTTTGTTTTGCTTAGTCTTCTTTTTTGCTTTGTTTGCTTGTTTTGTTATTCAAAAACACACAAAAAATTAGTTTTACAAGTTTGCTTTCTTATTTGAAAACCCCAAAAAATGACTACTCTTGAAAACACTAAGTTGTGTGACTTCACTAGCACCAACAACAATGATTTTATGAGCACACCTATTGCTCCACCTGTGCCTGAAGATACTTTCTTTGAGATAAAACCTGCTTTGCTCAATCTTGTTACGAGAGAACAATTTTACGGTATTGGTAATGAATATACTGCTTCCCATCTAAATAACTTTGTTGAACTTTGTGAGATGCAAAAGCATAGGGATATAAATGGTGATATTATTAAGCTGAAATTGTTTCCTTTCTCTTTGAGAGGAAAAGCTAAAGAGTGGTTGAATTCCTTAACTAGGAATAGTATTGATTCTTGGACTAAGTGCAAAGATGCCTTTATTGGAAAATACTATCCTCCTGCTACGATTATATCCATGAGAAGTGAAATAATGAAGTTTAAACAACTTGATAATGAACATGTTGCTCAAGCTTGGGAAAGAATGAAATCTTTGGTAAAGAATTGTCCCACTCATGGACTGACTACTTGGATGATCATCCAAACTTTTTATGCAGGATTGAACTATTCTTCAAGGAACCAATTGTACTCTACTGCTGGAGGTACCTTTATGACCATCACTTTGGGGGCTGCAATAAAACTTCTGGACAATATGATGGTTAATTATTCTGAATGGCATACTGAGAGAGCTCCACAAGGTAGGAAGGTAAATTCTGTTGAGGAAACCTCCTCCTTGAGTGATAAGATTGATATTATTATGTCTATGCTTGTTAATGGGAAAGCCCATATTGATCCAAATAATGTTCCTTTAGCTTCTTTGGTTGCTCAAGAAGAGCAAGTTGATGTGAACTTCATAAGAAATAACAATTTTGGCAATAATGCTTACAGGAATAATTTTGGTAGCAACAATTATAAGCCATATCCTCCCAACAATGGTAATGCTTATGGAAATTCTTACAACAATAATAAGAGTGCTCCCTCTGAACTTGAAGTTATGCTTAAAGAGTTTATTAGTAAACAAATTTCTTTCAATAAAACTATTGAGGAAAAACTTTGTAATGCTGAAACAAATATAGCATCTTTGGCTGAAGCTCAATCTTCTTTGAATAAAATGGCTGCTAAACCTGAAACTAATGACAATCCCTTTGCAGCTACTAATGCTATACAAGTAAGAATTGATGAAAATGTTAGACTATTAGCTGAATTACATGCTTAGTGGGAGAGAGAAGATGAAATTGCTAGAAACATTAGTGTTTCTACTATTACCACCACTAGTGTTGAGGCTAGTAATAGTTCTACTACTTTAGATGATAAATTTGATTTTGATCTTGATGGTTTCAATATCTCTAAAGTTATTAAGTTCCTACAAAAGCTTTCTAAAACTCCTAATGTTAGTGCTATGAACATGGCATTTACAAAACACATTACTGATGCTCTCATAAAGATCAAAAAAGAAAAGATGAAACATAAAGCTTCTATTCCTATAAAACAAGAAGATGGTTGGGAACCCATCATTAATATGAAAGTGAATGACTTTTATTTCAAAGCTTTATGTGATCTTGATAGTAGTGTTTCTATTATGCCTAGAAGGATTTATGATATGCTTGATTTGCCTCCTCTTGAAGATTGTTATTTGAATGTCCCACTTGATGATAATGCTAAAAAGAAACTCATGGGGAGTCTTAATGATGTTCTTGTTATGGTTAACAATGCCTATGTCCCCGTTGATTTCTATGTTTTGGATGTTGAATATAATGCTTCTTGTCCTATTACTTTGGGAAGACCTTTTCTTAGAACTGTTGGTGCCATCATTGATATGAAAGAAGGCACCATTAAATATCAACTCCCACTCAAGAAAGGTATAGAACACTTCCCTAAAAAGAGAGATAAGATTTATTTTGCTTCTCCTATGAAAACAAAATTTGGTCTTAATGCTTCTTCATTTGGGAACACTTGATTCTTTCTTGCTTCTTATGCCTAACTTAAAGGCGTTACAGAAAATTACTTATTGGGAGATAACCCAAAAGTTTTAGATAAGTCTTGGAAGTTATTACCTCTGTAATAACCGCTCCTTATCCTTTTTATTTGCTTTTTGTGCCAAGAGTAACCTCTAATGAGAGAGAAGTAATGATTGGGAAAGTTGCTGTCTCGAAACAGATTTCTGTGCTTCACCGTAAAAATTCATGTAAAATCTCTGAACGTATTTTTCAGGCGTGCATTTTTGTGCTTCTGCCCCAGGTTGTTATATAACTTTCATTAGTTTAACACTTTTTTTATTTGAGCAACAGAAGGTCTTCGAAAAAATTCGTCTTTACCTGCTGGTCTGTTTTGATAGATTTCTGCCATTTTCTGCATTTGCTTCTTGTTGGTTCCTTCTTGAGTTCTTTTGGGGAATTGAGATTTTTGAGGGAAGTGCTACAGTAGCTAGTGTTCTAATGTAAGTTTATTTGGTGTTAGAACTGAACCTTAAGACTTATTTATCTTAAGTGCACTAATGTTGCTAATAAAGATTGTGTGAAGTTCTGTATGAAGGAAAATTTTCAGGTGTATGGAAGGAATGAGTAATGAGATGAAGAATGGACTAAACCTCAAGCTTGGGGATGACACGCGTGTCATCCCAAGAAATATCCAAGAAGTACAAGCATCAAAGCTTGGGGATGCCCAAGGCATCCCCTTCTTCATCAATAAAAATCCCAGGTTTCTTCCAAACGCTTCATTTTTATTGTTTCATGCACAGTTGTGTTGTTCTTGGAGCGTCTTATTTTTTGTTTTCGTTTTGGTTTTCGTTTGCTTTTGTTTTCTTAGTTTTCTGAATAAATTGGTTGGACCCCCTCTTTCATACATTGGTTTTCAAATAGTTTGGTTTGGTTTGGAAAAGAGTAGGAAAGTTCATGCTTATGCGGTAAAAAGAGCTTGTTTTTGACTGTGGCCTATACTTTGTTATGCCGTGCTTGATATTGTTTTGGTTGTATGCTTAGTATTTTTTGCTGTAGCATGACTTGTTATAAACAATTGAGATTGCTTAATGTGCCTTGGATGAATCATGCGTTGTTTTAGCATATTAAAGCATAGTATAGTGGTATTCTCCTTTGATGCTTTATTTGGGTTGACTTGGCGCATGCTCACACCATGTTATGACTATCTCAAGTCACCATAGCCTTTATGATCCTTTAGTTTTCAACTTGTAGTATCACTTTATGCTTTGATCAATGATGTTTTGTCGCTCTGCATGATTATGGCCATTATTGCTCTCTTAGTTTGTCGCTCCCAGTCTTTTGCTAGCCTCTACCACCAAGTATGAGTTCCACTCATGCATCCAACTCCCTAAACCAAGTTATTCCAAAGAGTCCACCATACCTACCTACTAGCTTATGCTATTCCAAGTATATTCATGCTTTTGTTTACCTTCCAAATTAAGCTTGTTATGAGAAAACTAGTGATTAAAGCTCTCACGAACTTGATGGCACACTTTAATTTTCTTGCCCTTAATAAACTTGAACCATTGTGTCGTCTATGTTGTATATGCTTGCACTTATTTGTTGGGAATTAGCAGAACCATGCTTTCATGGGGAACGCTTTCAACATTGCACTTGGTACTTGTACCTAGTTGATATCATGCTCTTTTGTATATGGATGTCGTCGGTGTGAAATGAAAGGGGAGCTTGTAAGTCCATGGAGTTATGTATATGTGTTAGAGAAACGCCTGGGCCGCTGGTCTAATCCATGCTGACATGGTGGAAACCTGCAGCGTAACCATAATGAACTGTCTATGAAGCATTCTTCTTATATAAAAAAGAGTCCTATATTGAGAAAAAAGAGAGAAAAAAAGAGATACTATGAAAAGAGGAAAGAGAGAAAAAAGCACCATATTCCCATGGTAAATAAGAAGAATGCTGAGATGCTCGCTGTCTGCTTGCCTTGTCATTTGATATGGGGATTCTTCCGTATCATCGGGCAAGGGGTACCCCGTTGGCGGTTCTCTATTATACACATGTACTTACGATGACAAGAACTTACCGGTGACTAAACTTGAGTAGCATGAGGAGCGGCCCTCGTATACAAGGGACATGAGATTTCTAACTTATACTTCGTCAAGCATGTACACCATAGTTTGTTCACTTTAACCTTAATCACTTCAAGATGCTTATGATAGGGGCAATGAGAGCTGAAAGCTATAAGTACCATAATTTTTGGAAGCTCTTTATGAGACTTGAATCCCTACTTCCTTTTACAAAAGGCCTTTCTTTCACCATTATATTGAGTCTCCACCTTCTATCTTTATGCACCTACTTTGAGAGCATAGTGGCCATTCTTAGTTCTATGTGCATTGTCCCAAGACTAGTTGATTGATGCATACTTTGATATTGCTTGTTTTAAACTATTGTATCTAGTCACTCTTATGAACTTTGAAGGTGTCCTATGCATTTATATTTGCTACTCTATTGAGGGACAAGCTGAATACTATTATGCTATGTTTTCTTTATGTTAAACAAACAAACGTCTTGCAAAGCATTGTTATTCATGAATATTTTGTTTGTGCCTTTTCATGTTGCATCATAGTTTCTTTGCTTATTGCTAGAACTTTGTCTTTCATGTTATGATTGAAGTACTATGATCCCAGCTTTGAATGTTTTACAAATACTTTGATCAAGTCTTTGATGGTGCATGTCACCTCAAAAATTATTCTTTCTTTTTATCACTTACCTACTCGAGGACGAGTAGGAGTTAAGCTTAGGGATGTTGATACATTGCAAATGTATCTATAATTTTTGATGTTCCATGCTTAGTTTTATCCACTTTCTTGTGTTTTGTTCCAACTTTGGAGTACTTTTCATATGATTTCTTAGACTAACCTATTAACAAGAGCCTAGTGCCAGCTGCCTGTTTTCTGCTGTTTTTGGTCCCAGGAAAGTCAGAAAATGAATATTCTCGGAATTGGACGGGACAAAAGCCAAAGTGCCTATTTTTCCGGAAGTCATCAGATGCCAGAATACGACACGGATAGGGGCCAGAGGCCGACCACACCACCTGGCCGGGCTTGGCCTGCGCCAGGGGGTGGTGTGGTGGCCCCTGGCACCCCCTCGGCCTCCCCTTCCGACTATAAGATGCCCTCGGGACAAAAACCCTAAGGTTCCGATCAAAAATCCACGAAAGAGTCTGTAGCCGCCGTCATCTCCATCCCTAGATCGGGAGGGATCTGAAGCTCTTCCCGACACCCTGCCGGAGAGGGGAATTCACCCTGGAGGCCTTCTTCATCACCATGCAAGCCTCCGGTGTGATGCGTGAGTAGTTCATCCTTGGACTACGGATCCATGCAGTAGCTAGATGGCTGGTTCTCCTTTGTGCTCTCATGTCTAGATCTTGTGAGCTCCGTTCATGATCAAGATCATCTATTTGTAATTTTGCATGTTGTGTTTGCAGGGATCCGATGGATATTGAGATGCTATTTCAGATTGATTATTGATTCTATCATGTCTTTGTTATTTGTAATCTTGCATGCTTTCCGTTGTTAGTAGCTATCTTGGCCAAGTAGATGCTAGCAACTCCAAGAGTTAGTATTTATGCTCGATAGTGGGTTCATGCCTCTAGTAATCTGGGAAAGTGACAGAAATCTCTAAGGTACTAGATATGTTGTTGCTACTAGGGAGAAAACAACAATCCTTTGTTCATAGAACAATCGTATTGTTTACTTTACACGTAGTTCATAAAGCAATAATCTGTTGCTTGCAACTTAATACTGGAGGGGGTTCGGATGATAACCTGAAGGTGGATTATTAGTAATAGATGCAGTTGGATGGCGGTCTATGTATTATGTTGTAATGCCCAGTCAAGTCTCAAAGGAGTCAAGATGATTAGTATATGCATGTATTGCTTTCTCGATGTTTGTCAATTGCCCAGCTGTAATTTGTTCACCCAGCATGTTATCTATCTTAAGGAGAGCTACCTCTAGTGAACTATGGATCCCGGTCCTTGTCTTTTACATACAATCTACAATCTGCTTACTTCTTTGTGTTTACTTTCTGCAAAATTTTACTTCTTTCCATTTGATACGTTTAATCCTTTGTTTTCCGCAAAACACGGTGAGATTGACAACCTCATCGCAAGTTGGGGACAAAGCTCCATGGTTGTGTTGTGCAGGTCTCCACGTTGCTACTAGGACCGGTAGTGCGCCCTGCCAAAGCTTTGCTAGTAACACCTTTGGGGTGTTTCCTTGCTCCTACTGGTTCGATTAAACCTTGGTTTCATACTGAGGGAAACTTGCTGCTGTGCTCATCATACCTTCCTCTTGGGGTTCCAACGAGCTCTACATCATCATTGCTCCAGCATTTTTCTGGGCTCCATACTCAGAGCCATCAATCCTAATGATACTATATTGGCACCACAAAGGCTTGATCTTGCTTCCATGAAAACACATCACTTTGTCACTGCTGACTCTAATGCGGACAATTTAGTATACAGGATGTTGTTTACTGACGGGGATGAAAGGGAGATTCCTCTGCCACAATCTACTTTGTTCAGTGTTCATAGGAGGTCGTGGTCATGTTCCAAGGAGGAGGTGTACGAGCAGCTCCGCTTTCTTGGTTTCCACAGGCAGCACCAGGAGGATGTGCCCTCCTACAATTACTCTACGCACTACGGTGGGGCGTCCTCGAGCTCACACCAGGACGAGGATACCTCCTCACCATACTACGGAGGCGCTCCATCTTGGCCAGCTTGGGATTGATACCCACTTAGGCCAAAAGCCTAAGCTTGGGGGAGGTACACCGACATCACACTCATCTCCATATCATGTTTCGTCGGTACTTTGTATATTCATGCTTCGTTCTCTTTTAGTTTTCGTTCTTTCCTTACTTTTGCTTTCTAAAACACAAAAAGACCAAAAATATTTTTGTTGTTTCTTTTTGTTTGCTTCTTCTTCTTTTTGCCTTGGTTTGCTTTTTTCCTTTTGGCTTTGTCTTAATTATTCGAAAAACCCAAAAAGATTTTGCTTTGCTTGTTTTTCCCTTTTGTTCTTGCCTTTGAAAATTAAAAACACCAAAAATATGTGTTCTTCTTCTTCGGTTTTGTGAGTTTGTTGCAGGGTTCAGCAGTCCTTAGTGGAATTTGGTTTCATGTTATTATTCAAGCCACACAAGTGAAGGGTAATAATGAGGATTAATGACAACTTGAGGTGTGGTAAGAGGCTGGTAACGAACTCTATTTGTTTTCATTTTTGTACATATACTCATCATTGTGGGCATGCTTAGTCTGTTCAAGTAGGGTGTATGTTATTATGGATGCTTAGTAGTTCTTGCTTTCTTATGATTAACTCCAGCTTGCTAATAGTTTGTAGCATATCTTATGAATGTTTGCTCGCATTGCTTTATTCATAACTCGGTATGACACTGTGGTATCCCCCTCTGAATGTTTCACTTGAATTGACTTGGCACATGCTCATGCATGCGTATGACTGAAACAATCAGTTAAGCCTCGATGAATTATTTTGCCTCAGGGGTCTTGAATCACTTTCATGCCATGATTAGTCATGTTTTGTTGCAAGCATGATTATGACAGTTATTGCTCTCTCGTTTGTCGCTCCCTTACTATTGCTAGCCTTCACTTGCACTGAGTATAAGCTTTACTCGTGTTTCCAACTCCCTAAAACCAATATTGCCAAAAGTGTCCACTATACCTACCTATTAGCATCATTTGCTATTTCCGTGCATATTCAATATGCCTTGTTTTATTCCGAAAGAAATGTTTGCTTGTTATGAGAAATTTAGTTAGTAAAGCTCTCACGAACTTGATGGCACACTTTATTTCTTGCACTTAATAAAGTTGAACCATTGGACTGTCCATGAAAGTTATATGCTTGCAAATTATAGGCTGGGGATTAGCAGAACCGTGTTGTCACGTGGAACGCTTTCAACACATGTAAATATATAACCAGTTGATATCATGCTCTTTTGTTTGCGGATGTCGTCGGTGTGAAATAAAAGGGGAGCTTGTAAGTCCATGGAGTTATGTATGTGTGTTAGAGAAACGCCTGTGCCGCCGGTCTAATCCATGCCTAATCATGGTGGAAACCTATAGCGTAACCATAATGAGTATCTATGAAGCATTCTTCTTATAAAAAAAGAGATAGATATTGAGAAAAAGAAACAAAGAGATATGAGAAAAGAGAGAAAAAAGCACCATTTCCCATGGTAAATAAGGAGATTGTTGAGATACTCGTTGTTTGCTTGCCTTGTCATTTTGATATGGGGATTCTTCCGTATCATCGGGCAAGGAGTAACCTGTTGGCGGTTCTCTATGATATGTACGTATTTACTATGATAAAAACTTACCGGTAACTAAAGTTGACTAGCATGAGGAGCGACCATCGTACTCAAGGGACATGAGATTTCCAGCTTATAGTCTGTCAAGCATATAACTCAGATTGGACCTCACTTTCACCTTAACCATTTAAAGATGCTTATGATAGGGGCAATGAGAGCTCAAAGCTAATGAGTACCATACTTTCAGCATTTGGAAGCGTTTCAAACTTTTCAAAACCTTTTCATTTCCTTGTTGAGTCACCACATATTCTACGAGCACTTCCTTGAGAGCATAGTTCTCATTCTTAGTGTAATATGCTTGTCTCAAAACTTGATTAATTGTATCATGACTTTGATGCTTGAATCTTTGATATCTTTACTTCTAGTCTTCACTTGAACTTCAGAGGTGCCTTGGCATTTTTGTTTGCTCTATAATCAAAGGCAAGCGAGATACCACTCTATCATACCTTTTTATGAGCATTGCAATGTTGCTTATGTTTATGTTTCATGCTACTTACTATTTTTGAGTTGGAATCTCTTCATAGCTTGCAATGACTATTAAGTAAACTTAGTTGCATACTCTTTATTATGAATTGCCTGAGTAGTTCACCATATGCTGAGAATATATACATCTTTTGAAGCAAATGTGTTCGTGAAAGTTTCTTTTATCGCACTCAGTTTTCAACTGAATTGCTTGAGGACAAGCAATAAGCTAAGCTTGGGGGAGTTGATACGTCCAAAATGTATCTACTTTCCCGAACACTTTTGCTTTTGTTTTTTCTCTAAACTTGTGTGATTTGGATACAACTAACACAGACTGACGCTGTTTTCAGCAGAATTACCTTGGTGTCTAGTTTTTGTGCAAAAAATCAACTATCAGGAAAAATCCCGGAAAATATGCCAAAAATCCTATTCCACCAGAAGACTCACGGAGCCAGAAGACGAGACGGAGTAGGGCCACGAGGGGCCCACACCACCTGGCCGCGTGGGCCAGGCTAGGCCACACCTGTGGGTGGTGTGGCCGCCTCGGCTGCGCCCCCCCCCCCCCCCCCCCCCCCCCCCCCCGCCTCCCTCTTCGCCTATAAGTTACCTCTTGACCTAAAAACCAAGGGGGGTTCGATGTTTTTCTAGAAAGAGTTCCGATGTGTCGTCACCACCAGATTCTACGATTCGGAACCAGAAACTCCGTTCCGGCACCCTGCCGGGATGGGGAATTAGAGGAGATCATTGCCATCATCACCATCGCTTCTCCATCGACCATCCATGTTTCCTCCATCTATGAGTGAGTAATCCCCCGCTGTAGGCTATGGGGATGGTAGGGATTGGATGACATCGTTCATGTAATGGCACCAGATTGTTAGGGCATGGTGCCTGGTATCTATTATTAGTGCTTTTTGACTTTGTTGCAACTTATTATGCTTAATGCTTGTCACTAGGGCACGAGCGCCATTATTTCAGATCTGAACATGTTATTAATTCATTATGATAGTATTGTTTATGGTCTTACCTGCAAGTTGTATACACACGTTGTTGTCCAGAACCAAAGGCCCCGAAGTGACAGAAATCGGGATAACCGGAGGGAATGGCTTTGATGTGAGGATCACGTGTGTTCACGGAGTGTTAATGCTTTGCTCCGGTGCTCTATTAAAAGGAGCACCTTAATTACCAGTAGTTCCCTTGAGGCCCCGCTGCAAACGAGCTGGCAGGACAAAAGATGTTGTGGAAGTTCTCATTGCGAGCACGTATGACTATATATGGAACACATGCCTATGATTATTTAGTACTTGGATACTTTATCTTATTTATCTGCAAATGCCCTATGTTCTGATTGCCATATGAATTTTCTTGTCCATGCAACGCCCATCCATCCATCCCTATGCCTACCACGCTTTAATCATATTGTTTACTGCAATTGTTACTACTATCTTTACTTTTACTACTGCTATTACTTTACTATTGCTACTACAAAACTGTTGCTACTGATAAACTGCTGTGAGCGAGATTGTTTCCAGGTGCAGCTGAATTGACAACTCAGTTGTTAAGGCTTATAAATAGTCTTTGGCTCCCCTTGTATCGAATCAATAAATTGGGTTTCACTTCCCTCGAAAATACTGCGATACACCCCCTATACTTGTGGGTCATCAACAATCGATGCCAACGGGGGAGAAGTTTTAGAGGGTTTAAGAGGATTTGATTTACGCTTTGAGATTATTCTTAAGCATTTGCCTTTCATGCCCTTTCATATTTTTTGTTGTTTTGCATGTTTAATATATAGAGAAAACTCCACCATCGATAATGGTTGGCAATATATGCAATGAAATTCAAGATCATTGACACATGCATAGATTGTGTGGGAGTTTTCTCTATATATTGTGGTTCTACTAACATCACATACTTTTGTAGTTTTTTATGCTAGTGCAACCAGTTTTATTTGTATAAACCCTCTTAAAGGAATTTCCATCAATTATCGAAATGGGAGAGACTAAAAGTGCATGTGCGCTCCATGTGTGGTTTGGTAATTAATGACAATATATATGAACTAATGTTTGCATTGAGTTATATATTTGTAGGAGTTGTCAATTGGCATCACTTGAACCATTTGTTGGCTTCAAGGTTGAAGGATGGAGAAAGGAAGAATAATAAGCAATGACCAATGAGATATTCAAGGTGTGATATGAAGAATGTTCGTGTGAGAGTTTAGCCTATTGGAAGCATTTGTTGAACAAGAAGATAGTGTGAGCATTATTGAAGACATCATTTTTAAGAAAGATGAAGATATAAGGTTGATCAAGACAAAGTGCAAAGAGCGGTTTCCAGTGGACAACACTCCATAAGAAATGAAGAAGTGCAAATTCAAGATGAGCTATCTCTATAAGGTCATATGCTTGAAGATTTCTATCCTTGTTGATCATTGACATATGAAGACTGTTGGAAATATGCCCTAGAGGCAATCATGTATGATGTAATTTCCAATGTATTCATAAAGTTATTAAGTTGTCATATTATGAACATCTGATATGTATCATTGAATATGTGATTCACTTGTGGAACTACATATTAATGTTGTTTATACTAGATGTTCTTAGTCGTTGAGGTTGTGCTAGACACACAACTTAGACTAATGTGAAAGTCGGCTCATGACCATGTTCCACTTGGCATGGGCATGGCGACTTACATGGATTCGGCTAAAGAGTTTAGCAAGTCGGACTGTCCCATATTGAGATACAGTGAACAATTTATCATTTTATGTGTCAATCAATGTAATCACACAATCCTTACCATACCAAGAAGACTTATATATTCTTTATTAGAAAGTTGAATGGTCATACCTGACTCTTCCATTTGTATTGGATCAATATTAGGCTTAATTTCAAGATATAGAGAATAGGGTATGACACTTATGCTTGCTTTAATATCACAAAGACCATGATAACATGAAGTTCCAATAGTACATGATATAATTGGCTTACCCATCTTAGTGGTGTTTCTGTTAGTTATCTTTGTGGAATCTTCACATAAATAAACATCGTATGGATCTTCTTCGTTTAATTCCTTAATGGATGAAAATTGATGATGTACTTCAATTTACTCATAAGGTGTACACCATCTTCTAGTACTCTTATTTGAAATAGCAGTGCATAAATTCTCCTAAACTTTACTTGGGTATGGAGGAGTTTCAACATACTCTTTAATTTCAGAAGATGAAATAGTGTTGACATGCTTAATGATCTTGGGCATAATAATAAAATGCTCAACATGCTTAGCATATTCAATAAGTCCTTGTTTAGGAACAACAAGATGACTACCAGAAGATTTAACAACTTCTACTAAAATAAATGGCTCAAGACCAAACCTATTGCACAGTTCTTCAAATAAGGCAGAACTAGAAAATTATATACACAAGAATATTCATATTCTAGGCGGGGTTCATAACCATAGTCAAGATCCAATTATAGGTATTCTTACATATTTTATTCAATAAGTCCCATGCTTTATCCATACTTTTATGAGTAAAATTCTCTAGAAGAATTATCCAGAAAGTCATTTTGATGTTGAGAAAGTCTTACATAAAAATTGATGAATATAATACTTTTAGATAAACCATGAGAATGATTCTTATGATGGAGCTCCTTTAGTCCCCCAAGCTCGAGTAATACTTTATCCAACATTATGCCAAAAATTATAAACATGACACCATCTTGTATACATAGTGCGCGAGAAGAAATCTTGAAAAACCCAGGCACTTGTATAAGCAGTGGCCGAGAAGTCGTCGACGTAGACCAGAATATGTTGGCGACCACAATCATGAGAGATTGACATCCCAGAGAAGCTAGTATCAAGAAGCGCCGGGATATAATTCCAACTCCGGCCACACAGAGAAGGGGACACCAGACTCACAAGTTCCATGACGAAGTCGTACCTAGCTGAGCTTCATCGTGCGGAGACGGAACTTGAGGACACCAATACACTGCGATATCATCCCCTCCACTGAATGTCGTCGCCGTAGAAAAACTTTTAACACGCCAGGCCTAATGCTCTACGTTCAACTCCAAATTCCAACCCGTCGACGCTCCTTTAGGAAATAACACCAATTTGGGACAGACTGAAAGACCTTTATTCTCGCCGTCGATGCCCCTACACCGAAGACGAAGAACTCGAAGATCCTACAAAGACCGGTCATCCCATCTGAGGTTCCCCACCCTCCAGCCACCGTAGCGGCTGGCGGAGGGTAGGGAAACAAACAACCCCATATTTCTTTTTTACAAGCAACATACCCCTTTCCATTAATCATTTATAACAGATTAAAGAGAGAGACATCAACAAAGTAAGCATGTCATACTATGCATTTTTTAAATAGAAGGCTTTCATTGATTAAGAAGAAGATTTTGTGCAAAGCTTTTGCCACGTGTTTAATAAAAAAGTGGAGTAAAATACATTGGAGGACATGGAACCCATCCGTATAAAATCTACTAAATCAGTTTGGTCTTTATATTCAGAATAGTCGAATTTACGATAATTAAAATGAAGAGCATCCTCGACCGATTGGAGCCGGTGACACATCGTGCCCACGCCAAACAACACTGATGCCAAAACTCGAGTGTGAGGGCATCTCCACCGGTATGATCCAAATGGGCGACCCAAACAGTCCGATTCTGTTCGTTTGGGTTAGGACGTAGACAATTTTGGGTCGTGGTCCGGCCTGTCCGGCCAACCGCGCTCAGTGACGCGACCCATCTATCCGCGCTGGACAGCGCTGGCCATAATTTTCATCTCGTTGTACATTTTAGCACAAAGTACATAGACAAATATACAATTTGACAAGCAAATAAAATAGATTAGGTCATCAAATTAAAATAGTGCTTATATGAATAGTTTATATTCACATGGTTCGATAACAACAACCAAACGGCATTCAACTTACAAGAAACAAATAAGGGATTAACCGTTTTGATTTCCCGCACGAGCTCATGTATGCTCAATAAAATCTAGTTGAATCTGATCATGAGTGTGCTTGTGACACAAATTTTTATGCACATGCATGAAATCTTCCGAGGACGCTAAATCTGGCTCTGGCTCAACCAACTGACCCTGAAAATCCCATCTTTGGTCGAAGATGCTGTCATCATGCTCATCCTCGATGATCATGGTGTGCATGATCACACCATCACATCCCACATCCTCTCTGTACTCCTGGTTCTAGCAAGGTATCAAACAATAACTCAACTTGACTGAAACACACCAAATGCTCGCTCCACATCCTTTCTAGTGGTCTCTTGCTCTTTCGCAAACCTCTTGCTCTTTCGCAAACCTCTTGCATTTTTCATCTCCAGAGTTGTGGATTGTCTTCACAAAGGTGAATCAAGAGGGATAGATACCATCAGCTAGATAGTAACCCATTCACAAGGATCGCCATAGATCTCATAGGAAATCTATGGGACATTGCCTTCTGCTAGCCTAGCAAACGCCGGTGACCGCTGCAGCACATTGATATCATTATTTGATCCAGTCATGCAAAAAAGGAGTGTCAAATCCAGAGATCCTGTGATGCAACAGCCTCTAGTATGACGGTGCACCCCTCCGCATGCCCTTTAAACTATCCTTGCTAACCAAAAGGACAATTCATTGCCAATGCATGCAGTCGATGCTGCCAAGCACCCCAGGAAACCTACTCTCGTTGATGGACAAAAGGCGGGTAGTGTTTTTGATGTTTGACTCTCAGGTAAACTTTGCCAAACACCGCAATAATTACGCTACAAAATCGGTACATGGCCTCATGGCATGTGGACTCACTCATGCGTATGTAGTCGTCGAGGAGATAACCGGTCACTCCATATGCAAGCTGCTTAATGGCAGCGGAACATTTTTGGTAAGAGGGGAAGCCAATCCTACCGGTACAATCGTACTTGGCCTCGAAGTAGTCATCATACTCCCTCACGCCATTGAGAATGTCCAAAACAGGTTCCTAAACGTCCGATAGCGGCCACCGAATGCCTTCTCTTTGAAGACCGATCAATTGGGTGAAAATAGTCCTTGTAAAGGCGCAAGTGGTCAGCTTCTCGATCGCGCTCATGGTTGGCTTCGTGCCGCTTCGCCGAGCCACCTCTACGCGGCGACAGGAGGTACTGGTCATGCACCATCTGTGCAGCGGCCAGCAGACCTTCGATCTCACCGTCAGACTCCTTTTCGGACGATGACTCGACGAAATTCTTATAGAAAAACTCGATTGCCCTTTGACTGCTACCCATATGTTAAAGTATACGGTCGTCAATGGCCATGCCAACTCACGCAGGGACCAGATAATCTAGAAATAACCGGCGAATGTACCTCAAGCGTGGTCAGCAAAAGACCAAGTAGATTGTGCGCGACTCACCCTAGAGGTTGTCGCGCGTCCAGTCCACAGGCGGGATGGACACGCCGGACGGCAGGATGGGCACGCTCAACCCGGCAACGCGAGTGACCTGCGGTGCTGCTCGATAATGGAGGGCCGGCGGCGGAAGCAACAGTGGCGGGGCAACGGATATGGAGAACGAGGGTTTGGGGAAGGAGATTAGTTCTTGTACCACCGACGAGCGGACCCGGACGGAATAGGGAAGGAGAAGCGTGCTGTCGGGATTGACGCAACCGTGGCCTAAATTTGTTCACGGATACGTCGTATGTACTTCGGATAGGTCCCGCGCACGTCTGCCCGCCAGTCTGTGTGGACAGGTTCGGTTCGAGCCGTTTGGGTGGTGGCAGTGGAGATGAGTGCTGCTGCTGCGGTCACACTGACTGGTCGGACAGAATCACCTGCAGCTTTGTGGCTTGGACCGGTGCGCCGCGTCGCGCACACCCACAGCCACATCCCTTCGATGATGATCGATCGGCACGAGCGCTCGTCGACGGACGGTGCCCGTGGTGGGGCGCACACGACGTTTCCTCGCGCCGCACCGCACACGTCCCAGGCCCCGCCCATCCACTCCCTCCCGAGCGCCGTTACAAAAGCCGAGAGCCGCAATCCAAGTTGCAGTGCAGCTCCGTCGTCTGATCCTCCTCCCTCCCTCCCGCGCGCCGCAAATTCCCCGTGGAGCCGCCCACAAAACGCACCGCCCCGGGCACGCATCCCAAAGACGGACGTCGCCTCGCCGCTCTCCTCCTTCGCTCCCAACCGCTCTTTTTTCCCTTTTTGCTCCCTTTTCGCGTTCGCCCTCCCCGCGCGCCCCGCGACTCGCCGCGCCGGCGCCGGACCGCCGCCCCGGCGGAGAAACCCTAGAGCCAGGAACCCGCCGTCGGAACCGTCGGCGCCTGGCCCCATGACGTCGTGCGGGTGCCTGGTGGTCGAGCAGGTGGAGGACCACGGCGGCGGTGGCGGCGGCGACGCCAGGGGGAAGGGCAACGCGAGGGGGAGGGCCGGGTGCGGGTGCGGCGTCTGCGCGGGGGACCGCCGGTTCGAGACCATGTTCCCCATCTACGTCATGGGCAGCTCGCGGGCGCGCGCCCTGCTCGACCTCGCCGCGGGGGACCCCATATGGGAGGCCGTCAAGTCGGAGGCCAGGTCCGAGGTGAGCACACGCTCCTGGGTCAACATCCGCTCCTGCCGATCGATCACAGATTTACTTGCCTCTGTTCAACTTGATGATCGCGGTTTCCGTTCTTCCGTGGCACGCCGATGCTGAATTTGGGGTCTCGGGGCGACGAAAAATTGCAATTTCCTCTTGGGTGCTAATTTCCGCCTTTCTGGGTTCAGTTGACTAAAATTTTCGGTTCCATGCGGCAGCAACTAGTAGAATACTTGTTCTTGTTCTTTTCAGTTTAGCCTATTCTAGCTTCAGATTTTTATAGCACGTACTATGTGATGTCTGCCTTGTGTCGAGTGACCCAGTGAAGCGCTAATAACCTTTTCAGTTAGACAGCAGTATCCTTTGGTCTTGATACTTAATAATCGCCTAAATAAATAATACTACTAGTTGATGTGGTAAAAATGGTACTACTTCCTTTTACTGTTTCTGACTTCTTGTTCTCCTCAGTTTGATCTTGTGTAGTAGTAATACTAGTTGACACGAGTAATTTATGGGAGCAGGCAAAAGCGCAATCAATTGAAACTACTATGTGATGTGAGCTACAAGCCTCGGTGTGTTTTTCTCTTGTGACTTCAGAGGGCAACTCCTGAAAAGGAAAACATTTCAGGCAACTCACATCTGGTGATGCTGGAATCAGATCGTCTATAAAAAGTGTGTGAAATCTGGTTGTCTATAAAAAGTGTGTGTGTGAAATCGGATTGTCGCGTAGCAGTTGATAGCGCAGTTTAGCCGAAGTAATTTATGGAGGCAAAAGTGCAATCAGTTGTAACTATGTCGTGTGAGTTACAGCTTCAGTTCCTTTACTGTGTGTCATGACTTCTGAGGGCAATTGTGGGAAAAAAAAGGACAACATTTCATTTCAGGCAACTTAGATTTCGTGATGCTGAAATCTGAGTGTGGTATAAAGGTGTGTGAACACCAATAAGACTCAGGATCCGAAACATTTCTGCTCAAACAGCACTAAACACGAGTTGAGCTTTGGTTTGGACTGTTGACTTTTATACTGTTACTGCCTTATTGCTAAACTTCATATCATGTTACTCCCTAGTTTTACCTGATGATTGTCTGATGGCTGTATTCCCATTTGACAGGCAGAGAAGGAACCTGTTTTAAGTAGCTTCTTATATGCAAGTGTGTTGTCTCACGACTGTCTGGAGCGGGCGTTGAGCTTCGTCCTTGCAAACAGGCTTGAAGATCCAACACTGCTCGCGACTCAGCTAATCGACATTTTTAATGATGTTATGATGAATGACGTAGATATACGCCGTTCCATTCGCCTCGATGCACAGGTTAGCACACTGTTATCTTGTTGAGATACCATGTTCGGTGTGTGTGCAGGATTGTTCTGTATCATTCCATTAATGGTCTCTTTGTTCAAATTTAGGCCTTCAAAGGCAGAGATCCTTCATGTGCACAATATAGCTGGGCCCTATTATACCTAAAGGTATGTGCTTGCTGTGTTAATACCAAGTGACTGTATGGTCTAGGTAGTGAGAACTTGCTTGCTCATTTGTACTTAGTATAGCTTTACTATGGTTTTGATTGAACTCCAGCATTATCTAATACATTTACCGACATAAATGACCATGAATTCTAGTTATCATATCATTCATCTCTGGAGAAGACCACAAGACTCATGTTGCTTGCAACTTGCTTCAGGGTTACCATTCGTTGCAGTCGTATAGGATAGCTCATGTATTATGGAATCAAGGGCGTAAGGTTCTTGCTTTGGCACTGCAAAGCCGTATTAGTGAGGTGAACCTTAATTTCTTCTGATGCAGACTTTTTTATGCTTACCTTTCTGTTGGAGTAACGTATGTCATATTCCTTTCAGGTTTTCGCAGTGGATATACACCCAGGTGGTTAATGTGGTTAACATGAGTTTTACATCTGTTAACAGTCTTACATCTAATGTGGTTAACACGAGTTTTGCATGCAGCCGTATGATGTTTAGCCTATGTTATTAGCTTCGTGGAAATATCTATTGTTACCTTTACTAGTACGCTCGCCTGCTTTGAAAGATGTATGCTAAGTTATCCTAGTAAACATCTTAATTCACACCAAGTTTTCGTCTTTGTAGTAGGTTTGCAGTGGCTGCAAAAATTTGGTAGATACTACAGTGCTCTCTTTCAAACTTAATAAGACAACTCCAAAATAAGTGTTTTTCATTCTTGATTAATTGGCAGTTGCAAACTAGATTGCTTAATTGTGTTCTTCACTTTTGGGGAGAGTAAGAAGTAAGCATTGCTCATGTCTTGATAATTTTCTTAATAGATTCCTTACGAGGCTGCAATTATTTAATTAACGAATAAGTATCAAATTCTGAAATACAGCCCCATATTCGGATGATGTTTAGTTGTGGGATCTCACTTGCCTAAAAATTATTACAGGGTTGTTTGTCTTTTGAGTTTGAGAAGTGAAACTTTCATCATAAGTAGTTATTTTGTTATATTTTGGTATGCTTCGGTATTTTGGTTTGTCTTTTAACGTTCATTACTGCTAAATCTGCAGCTGCTAAAATTGGGGAGGGAATATTGTTGGATCATGGAACAGGTCTAGTCATTGGTGAAACTGCCGTTGTTGGCAATTGGGTTTCATTAATGCAGGTAAAATGAATAACCCAATTCTTGCTACTTCTATTTTAAAATAAAGCACTACTTTTCAAAACAATTTTGAATTCCTTCCACAATTTACCTTCTTGCTTGACTGTTAGCTCTGTTCCAATATCTTTGTTATGGTTTCAAAATATTCTTGTCCAAATAATTGATTATTTCTTTCACATATCTTTGTATACTAAGTGAATAGATGATCTTGTTTGGATAATGATCTATGCACACCATTTTTTTAGGTAATTTTGTTTGGCAACTATAAACCATCCAATTTATGTAAATTCAATATTTTGAAGACTTAAGAAACATTTCAATTGTGCTGTGACCGAGAATAGAAGAAAAGTTAGGAAAACATAAGGTGTGCCTGTTTTGCGTTTTCTTACCATGCATGCTTTCCTTCATCTTTTTAAAATCGTTAGTTAATACATATCCTACTATCATAGGATTGTCCTTCCACCCTATTTATGTGTGGCCCCATAATGGTTTGGTTTTGGTCAAAATTTTAATTCTAGAAGATTCCTAATGGTTCTTTAGGGAAATCCATAGCAAGAATGGAAGTTCGCCTGCTTACCAGGTAGGCTGTGCTACAGGGTGTTACGCTCGGAGGTACTGGCAAGGAACATGGAGATAGGCACCCAAAGATCGGTCAGGGAGCTCTTCTTGGAGCTGGTGCTACTATCCTCGGGAACATAAATGTAGGCGAAGGTGCCATGATCGCCGCTGGTTCCCTTGTTCTAAAGCATGTACCTCCCCACAGGTAAGAAAGAATTTGAGACTGTTAATTTGTAATTTTAAATAATGATGTTTTAATGCCCAAATTTAGTTAGTATTGAACATTTGTAGATATCATCTTTTTCTTCTTCTTGCAATACAATATCCTTTGAAACAGAGCAAACAAGGAGAATGCATATCTGAATGCTGTTATTCACTGTAGTATACTGTATTGGCTTAATTAAATTAGCTTGACGTACTGAGGCCTAAGTTATTTTCATCATTAGTAAATAGTCAATTTTAAAAAATAGTAATCGAAATGCTGGTGGAATCATGCTCCCACGGATCACTTGGGTCATTTTATTCCCTTCTGAATTTGAGCATAGTCCCTTGTAACCCAGTGGTCCTAACAATGATCTATATATTCTCCAAGTTCAGAATTACGTTAGTGGTATGTTAAAATAGAAAGGAATGTATGCATTTCTTTTTAAATGCATACACTGAAGCTTAAATCCTGTGATTCAGCATGCTTTTCCATATTCCAAGGACTAGTAGTGTGCATTTTCTGGATATATAACTTGTGTTATCACTTCAGCCATGACGAGTCCAGCACCATGATTGTTACTACATGCTTCATGTTGGTTCATGTTTTGATACTTTTTTTCCTTGTGTTCAAAAGCATGGCGGTGGGAAATCCTGCGAAGGTAGTCGGCTATACAGAGAAGGAGGATCCTTCTTTAAGTATGAAGCATGGTAAGTAGTATGTGCACAGAATTGTGCGAGCTGTGTTTCTCTTTTAGCTACGTGTTGTTAACCTATGTTTTTTTTTTGCCATTTTCCTTTTTAACCTAGACGCAAGGCGAGATTATTTCGAGCAAGTTGCCGGTAGTATCTCAGAAGACAGATCCAACGGTTCCTTTTACTCCATTTTACAGCAACTCGTCTTATTATAGTCGTCAGTTATCCACTTGCTGTTATTTTACAGCAACTCGTCTTATGTGCAGGGAAGTGTCTTCTGTGCAAAAAGTGCTGTGAACTGCAACTCCGATGAAGTCGCGACACAAGGAATGCATGCATCTCTGTTGACGTCCCTTACTTCCTGCAGAAGGAGCACGCTCCTGGATGCTGGGCGACTCAGCATGAGTGCTTCTCCTCTTCGCCGAGGAACGTCTTGGGTGGAGGCCACGCACTCCCGCAGGTGAGTCACCGAGGGTCTCCTGAAGCTTCCCAGATGTATATTTTGCCGCGCCCTTTTAACTGGCGCAATAATGTGGAGATGTACTATTTCTGTAAAGCTGGGAGGAATGGTACAAGTCTTCTGTGGAGATCTCTAGCTGCAGTACTGTGTATCTCAGAGTAGCGCTTGTGACCTTAAATACATAGAGCAACTTATCTGAATCAACAAAGAAGTAAGGCAGTAGTCACTGTACTGTGGTCTTTGCATTCCCATGTCTGAATACAAATCTAATTATTTAATGACACACAAGTAACTGTCAAGTAACTACTTGCCATGTTCCCAAATCCCAAGTCAATTTACACGTTCAGTAGAACGATCGGTCCGTGAGCAATACATCATCACTTTTGCTTCGGTGGCCTCCTCCTTTTCAACTTTGACAACAAAAACTCGATACTGAATCGTTTCGAAGATGATACGAACCCACCCGAAGTCTCTATGGACCTCTTAGACATATACTTACGGTGCACATATACTCACGTGCTTGCGGAAGACGAAAATCGTGAGGTATATAGCAGTAGCAAGAAAATTTCAAAACGTGGCATGCAAAGATATAGATCACGATAACAGGAGGTAGGATCAGCAGGCGAGAATATGGAGTATACCCAGCTCGACCGAGTACACGTATATGAAGGCACACCTCATACATCGTTTGTCCATTGTGAGAACGAATCAGCCAAGAAGATCCTCCGTAACCATGTTGTACATTCATCCACCGCTTCCCAGAGTATGAACAAGATTGGAGCATTAAGGAGATATATTTAATCTTTGACAACAACAGAAGAGAGAGGATAAAATTGGCCCCTATTTGGGGAAGAAGGGGATCAGTGGCTCAACAAATCAAGCTGCTAGAGACCATTTGCATCGTGCTCCGGAAGTTCTAGGGGTGGCTGAGAAGTTTCGGGGGCCGAAGCTTCTAGCCCACCTTTGGGCTAACTTCTTGGCCTATACAGTCACAGGGAGGGGTGACAAGGCAGATGACCCCACCGGATAAGAATAGAACTGCATTGGCTCATAGTTGGTGTGTGAGGGCATCGTGGGTCCGAGTTGCTTGTAATTACCGGGTTTTGCAAAAATTGGACTGCCAAATATCGAGAGGGCCTAGTTCGAGGTAACACATCCCACCCCCACCCAATTCAAATATTCCGTTAACTGCCTCGTAAAGTAGACGGTCGACACCCACATGTCAGTACCATGTCCGTGACGCGAGCACCAACGCGACAACCACATAGACAAAACGAGGAACCAAACGCCTTAGTGTGTTGACCAAATTCACAAATTCACTCCCTCCTTCGCATGAACCGTAGCACCGGCGGTGGCGAAATCCACCCTCCATCCAGAACGATCCCTTGGGATATTTGACTTTCGACACCAAGTTGCTACGCCCACTCGCTAATCCCGATCTCCAACAACGCATGTCGTGTCCGCCGCTATGAGGCTCTAGCCCGCCTCTACCGTCAGACGAGCTGAGCAGCACGGAGGATGGCAGATCCTACTACCCATGAAGAAGTTTTGGATATATACGGGTGGGCTACTCTTCTCGTTGCTATTCACACTAACTACAACTGCTAGCTTGCTAGCTGACTATTGACATTAAAGAGATAGATCGAACCTAGAATTGTTTGCTAGCCGAGCACTAACAAACAATTTTTATTTTTTGTCCCCAAATTTTCGTCAAGTAGGATCTCCTCGGACACCCCTTACCTGGTTACGGTACTCCTTGGCAGCTACCTCTCTAAATTAGCAAATGAGAAGGGCAAGTGTCTATCCCTGGTATGGTTGCTTCTCTGCGTAAACATACTGAAATGGGGTCGAAGCAGACTTCACAATTCAGCTTCCAGGATGAATGAGGCATCATGGAGCTGTTGAACCGGTGATTGCTCCCGCAGCCCTGGCTCCCGCTGCCGCTGATGGTGAAGCTGACGAAATACTTGATGATGTTGTTGCTGGTGCTGATGATGAACAACCTGAGGCTGCTGCCAAAGTCCAGGAAGAACATGCTGGTGTTGTTGCTGAGGTGCCAACACTTCTAGTGTTGAGAGAAGATTGTGTGTTTGCTGCACACTCGAGCGCCTATCATGTTGATGTTGGGTCCGCAACATAGAAAACAAAAAATTTCCTGCGGTGTGAACTACACGCCAAGATCTATCTACTAGGTACAAAGCAACGGGTGGACATACATCCAACGAGAACTTACCCTCGAAGACAACGAATTTTGTTAACGAGTAGGAACTCGTGGTTGATGTAGTCGTACACTTGCCGATCTCAAGATCGCGAGGAAGTCCGAGCAGGTCCGGCTCCAGCACGTCCTTCAGATCCAGCTCCAGCACCACCAAGTCCAGCACCGCAAAGCAGTGGTGCATCCGTGATCGCACACACGTCCGGTACCCCGACAACCTCCGTCCCTCGCTCCAGCAAAGCATCGGAAGCAGCAACTCCTTTCCAGATAAAGCCACCGGGAACATGTATCTCGCTAATCCGAGACCATGGGAATAATACTAGAGGGGGAGAGAGATCCTTCACAAGGAGGTGTGTGTGAGAAGTGAGGAGAGGGTGGCCTTTTATAGGAGGAGGGGGTGCCCCTCCTTCATGGCCGGCGCATGGAGGAGGTGCCTCTTCACCTCCTCCATTCTTGTGGTGGTAGCCCCTCCACATTAAAATGCCTCTTCACATTCCCTTTTAAAGTCTCCACTTTAAATGCATTAAGTTTCTCCAAATTTAATGCTCTCTCATTTAATAAAACTCTTTTATTATATTCAGAATTTTGTTAATTACTTTAATTAACAAACATTCACATAAAACCCCCTGCAACATTTCAATATTACATGCAAAACCAATTTCAGCAATTTCATCCGAAATAGTTTCGGTGTCTATTGAAATAATTCCAGTGCTTTCTTAAATCTTTATCTGAAACATATTTGCTCCAAATGGTGTCGGTATCCCTTAAGTGTGTCACCCAACGGTTCGCGAATAATGCAGACATGATCGAGACCCCTCTCCAATCAATAATCAGCAACGGGACCTGGAGATCCGTACTGACTCCTACACATTCAACGATGACTTCTGTGATCGTGAGAACCTTTAACGCTTGTAACTAAATCCCTTTGTCTTGCGATATATTACATGTCCGAGATTCGATCATCGGTATCTCCATACCTAGTTTGATCTCGTTACCGACATGCAATCTTTTCTCGTTCCCGTGATATAACATTCTAGTAATCACATCACTTGCTTGCAAGCTATTTTAATGTGATATCACCGAGAGGGCCCAGAGTATATCTATCCGTCATCGGGATTGACAAATTCCACTCTTGATCCATGAGCCTCAACATAACACCTTCATAGCACTGAACCCATCTTTATAGTCACCCTGTTACAGTGTGACGTTTGATGTTATCAAGATACTCTTCCGGTGTTAGCAATTAACATGATCTCATGGTCTAAGGATAAAGATTACTTCGTATGATGTTATATCAATATAAACGTAATGACTTTGATCGTAATGCTATACTTCGGATGAATGTTCATCACATCATTCCACCAATGTTGTGACCTCATTATTAACAACATCCAATGTCCATGATCAGGAAACCTTGATCATCTTGTTAATCAACGAGCTAGTCTATAAGAGAGGCATAACTAGGAACCCTTTTTGTTTATTAAACACACATGTATTGACGTTTCCGATCAATACAATTATAGCATGTAAAATAAGCATTTATCATAAACATGGAATAAGATAATAACCACTTTATTATTGCCTCTCGGGCATATTCCCTTCAGTCTCACTAGAGTCAATAATCTAGTTTGAAAAACTTTGCGTATTGAACACCTATGGCTTTCTGGTGTTGCATATATGCTATTGCTAGTGGTTAACATAATCTCCAGATCTGACAGTTTCAGGTCCGTGTGTATTTGCATGTCTTTGCGTCTCTACGCATCACTCATTCTCAAATGAGATGGCATTGTATAAATTTGGTCCTCTGGTGAGACCTTTAGTTCGTTCGGGTTAAAATATGTTGATATTATTGTCACACAATATATCTTCATAGTATTAGCCCACTTTGAACCACACCTAGTTTGATAACAAACTACTTAACACAAATGCCCTCCTTTGCTGCTACTATAACAGTTATATACTTAGCCTTTTGTTGTAGTATCCGTCACAATGTCTCAACTTTGGAACTCATCCAAATCCATCATGGAACATCCTTTCCATTACATTGTGCCACCCATAGTCTAAATTGAGATAAATTTAATTTTGTATCTTGTGACAAAACTAGTATCAATGTAACACTTTACAATGAACTACCTTTAACTATTTGTCACTTATACATGATATATTCTTAGTTCTTCCAAAGCTCATAAGAATATCTTTACTATCGTCCAATGATCATCTTATGAATCATTCTGGTATATGCTCATAACATTTAGAGCATAGGACATTCTGGATATATACATATCATGGTATAATCAATCAAAATCTTCATGTGATTTTACTCACCAAGTGTTGAAACACTTGAATTTTGATACAATCATTTTCATGTAGCAAGAACCTTTCTTGTTGTTTCCATATTGAACCCTTTCAATATCTCATATATGTACGTCTGGCACAACCATATTAGCGCCTCAATCTATCCATATAGATATTGATGCCAAATATTCCAGTTTTTCCCAAGTCTTTCATCGAAATCTTATTTTAATGAAATTCTTAACATGTGTCAATACAAGATACATCATTTCCAATCAACAATATGTCCTCTACATAATGTATTAGAAATATGTCTCTGCGCTCCCACTTAATTTCTTGCAAATGCAAGCATCTTCATCATCTCCGATGAATTTAAACTCTTTTAACAGTTTCATCATGGTGAAGATTCCAACTCCGCTATGCTTAATTCAACTATTGAAGTTTGCATGCCCTTTTAGCACCCTTTGAATTAACGAAAACCCTTCGAACCGTGTCATGTACACGTCCCAGGTAACCATTCTATTAGAAGAACCTTGTTTTGTTTATTCAACTACCATATACCAAATTATATGTAGTGGTTGCTACATTAATCCGTCAAGACTAAATATTGCTATGAAAGATCAAATCTTGTCATAGTCAACTCTTTGAACATTGTCGTAAACTTCTTTCCGACATGTCGACTATTTCATAGATGTTAAACATTCATGTCTATTTATTTATAGATCCAAACACAACCGATAGGCTTCACGCCTTTCCAGAGGGTCTTCCAAGTTCAGAAACTTGATTTCTCGTGTATGGATACTATCACGGATTCTATGACTTCTAGTCATTTTATGGAGTCAGGGCCTATCATCGCTTCTTTGCATGTAGTCGGTTCATCATTGTCAAAACAATAACGACTTTCTTATCAAATCACACTATTTGATTCTTACCGACCCACACGGTTCAATAGGAACTCTAATCTCCGAGATCACACCTTTTGTAATCACGGGAGCCATGAGCATTGTGGCCGCCACCGGGACACTTTCCGGCGCTGCGCTACTTAGCACATATAGCTAAGGTTCAACAACCTTATCAAAGTTCTATTGTCCTCCCACTTAACTTTTTGTGAAAAATTCCTTCTCAAGAAACTTGACGTTCCAAGTGACAAACTCTTTTGTCCTTGGTGTTATGGAGAAATTCCCAACAAATTCTTTGGGATAACCTACAAAGACGTGCTTATCCGACTTTGGTTGTAAACATTTTACTTATGCATAGCATACCAAAATTTAAGAAAAGACAATTCGGGTTTTATCCCAAACCATAACTCATATGGTGCCATTTCAACGGATCAGGATGGTGCTCTTTTCAGTGTAAAGGGGGTAGTCTCTAAAGATTCAATCCTTAAAATATAATGGCAGTTTTATAAATGACACCCTTGATCTTACCATGTCAAACATGGTTTGATTTCATCTCTCGAGTATGCCATACTCCTATGGTTTACCGGGAAATCCAAATTCATGGAACAATTCCTCAAATCTTAGGTGTTTTGCTAAACATGTAACTCAAATATCTTCCTTTACGATCAAATCATAAACTCTTTTATTTTCTTGTTACAATGATTTTTCACTTCATCTTGAAAGTCTTTGAACAACTTTCAAATGTTTCATACTTCTTCCTTATTAAGTAAACATACAGATATATTCACTCAAATTTTCGAAGAAAGCATATGAAGCAAAAAGATCCATCGCATATGGCTACACATAATGGACTATGCACATCAACATGCACAATTTCCAATAAGCTGGTCATCCGTTCCTCTCTGGCCTATGGACGGAGTTTCAATTATCTCGAGGAAAGTCTCACATGCGTCAATTGATCAAAATCAAAGACTCCAAAAATCCATCAACATGGAGTTTCTTCATGTTTTCTTTCCAATATAATTTAAACAGCGATGTCACTTCATAAGTGATCTTTCAATCATTTGTCTTGCGACATTTTAGCAATAATGTTTATGGATGTGATTTCTCCCACTAGACTTGTAAAAGTTCATCCATCCTTTATGGAATACGATAATTATTTGAACAACCATTGTTCTCGTAATACCGGAACAAAATAACAATTATTAAAATAAATCTTGAAGTCTAGGTTTGACGACAACGAAAAAGCACAATAACACTTTATTTGTTTTCGATGATCATCATCACTTATTCTCTTGCTAGTTACTTAGGCCATTGCAGTTCATGAATTGCGTTGTCCTGTATGACACTTCATACCAACCAATCCGGTATCCAATAGCGGTATCCAATACCTAAGAACCACATTGTTTAATAAGCAAGGAATACAACCATAAAATGTATATCTTCTATATACCCAAGTTGGACATCTCCAACCTTTTATTTTCTGCCAAATATTTTATAGATTCTCTTTCAGCAATTCCTTTTCTTTTAAAAGAATCTATCAACATCAATAGTGGTGTCATCAACATGACACATGGTACAAAGCTTGTATATAGTCAAATACTAATACCTTTGGACTTGCACTTTGAAGTGGATCACCATCATCAAATGTTTGGCATTCTTTCAAAAATCCATTCTTTAGTAATCTGTTAGTGTAGTAAACATTTTACTTACATCTTCTATTCATCCTTATCATGACAACTTTCATGATCAAGCTACTATAGCCTATAAGGAAGAATCACGAGTATAATATCAGTTTCCAAAACCTTTTTGGTAGATTCGGATGCCTAGCATCTCCAACCTTCACAAATTCTCATACAATATGAGAACATGTATTTTGCTAAATTATACTCTATCATAATGCAACCAAAAACATTGTTTCAGATATCACAATATCTTTCACACATGATGGTTTCTGAAACAATTTGAGCTCCAATATAATCTTGATATTAAAACAACTTTTGAATATCAATAATCATGGAGGCAAACATGATACTTTAGATACTAACATTGGAATTCTTACTCTTGATTTAATACTACTTATTAAACTTCATGGAGTAAATAGAGTTTGCTGAAAGTTTGCAATAGGACTTATAAACTTTAAATTGACATTCAAAACAATACGATACCAGTTCGTAAAGTAAATATCCATAATTCTATAGTTCTATTATCTCAAATAAAAACTAAGCATAAGGTAGAAAACGAGTGCCAATGACTACCAACAAACTATGCAAATTCACTTTGATTTAATTTATGACAAATTTGGTTCGACTAATCCAAATTAGAAATGAACTCCCACTCAAAAACGACATCCGTCGTGTCTTTTTGGTGATTACATGAACCAAATCCACTACACCAAGTCCAATCATCACGTGAGTTGATGTAGCTTCAAAGGCGAGCATCTTATGGGCATCATATCAACTATATGACTCATGCTTAACCTTTCGGTCCGTGTTCCGAGGCTATGTCTGTACATGCTAGGCTCGCCAAGTAAGAACCTAGTACTCGCATGTGTAAAATTGTCTTACACCCGTTTGCATGAAAGCGTAGAGTCGAGTACACCCGATCATCGCGTGATGTCTCGAAATACGATCCATAAAACGGTGCATACTTAAGGAAGAACACATTTTTTATCTTGATATCTAAATGAGGGATCATCTTACAATGCTACAGAAAGCGCCAAACTAGCAGTATAAGATGCTAACATCTAATGTGTAAAGTGAGATGATATGGTCCATGCATTTGATCTCTATCACTTGCATCGTGGTATGATCTCTATCATTCCTTTGTGTGTAAGGCCAAGGTCTATGGAACTTACACGTTGAGTGTGTTGTAAGAGTATCTATCATACATCTACTTACAACAATACCATATCAAGACACTAGCCCAGCAACGATCTAAACTAGACGCCTCTAATTTATCAATTGCAAGTTTTACGTGGCTTAGGGCTTTCGGAGATAGAACCGTTCTTACCTACGAACATGAACCACAACGAGGATAACCAAGTTATTAGCAACTCGTTGTAAATCAGATATTGACTATAGTAGGAGAGACAGACACCCGCCAGCCACTTATGCAAAACTAGTTGCATGTCAGTCGTGGAACCGGTCTCATGTACGATGACATGTAAGGTTGGTCCGGGCCGCTTCATCCCACTATGCCACCAATATCCAAACTACATAGAAGATGCAATAACATGATCATCATCGCCCACATATAAACATATGTGTACTACCCGTGCAAAGCACCTACGCATAGATCAGGCTCTGATACCACTATTGGGTCCGCAGCATAGAAAACAAAAAAATTCCTACGGTGTGAACTACATGCCAAGATCTATCTACTAGGTACACAGCAACGGGTGGACATACATCCAACGAGAACTAAGCCTCGAAGACAACGAGTTTTGTTAACGAGTAGGAACTCGTGGTTGATGTAGTCGTACACTTGCCGATCTCAAGATCGCGAGGAAGTCCGAGCAGGTCTGGCTCCAGCACGTCCTTCAGATCCAGCTCCAGCACCACCAAGTCCAGCACCGCAAAGCAGTGGTGCATCCGTGATCGCACACACGTCCGGTACCCCGACAACCTCCGTCCCTCGCTCCAGCAAAGCAGCGGAAGCAGCAACTCCTTTCCAGATAAAGCCACCGGGAACATGTATCTCGCTAATCCGAGACCATGGGAATAATACTAGAGGGGGAGAGAGATCCTTCACAAGGAGGTGTGTGTGAGAAGTGAGGAGAGGGTGGCCTTTTATAGGAGGAGGGGGTGCCCCTCCTTCATGGCCGGCGCATGGAGGAGGTGCCTCTTCACCTCCTCCATTCTTGTGGTGGTAGCCCCTCCACATTAAAATGCCTCTTCACATTCCCTTTTAAAGTCTCCACTTTAAATGCATTAAGTTTCTCCAAATTTAATGCTCTCTCATTTAATAAAACTCTTTTATTATATTCAGAATTTTGTTAATTACTTTAACTAACAAACATTTAAATAAAACCCCCTGCAACATTTCAATATTACATGCAAAACCAATTTCAGCAATTTCATCCGAAACAGTTTCGGTGTCTATTGAAATAATTCCAGTGCTTTCTTAAATCTTTATCTGAAACATATTTGCTCCAAATGGTGTCGGTATCCCTTAAGTGTGTCACCCAACGGTTCGCGAATAATGTAGACATGATCGAGACCCCTCTCCAATCAATAATCAGCAGCGGGACCTGTAGATCCGTACTGACTCCTACACATTCAACGATGACTTCTGTGATCGTGAGAACCTTTAACGCTTGTAACTAGATCCCTTTGTCTTGCGATATATTACATGTCCGAGATTCGATCATCGGTATCTCCATACCTAGTTTGATCTCGTTACCGACATGCAATCTTTTCTCGTTTCCGTGATATAACATTCTAGTAATCACATCACTTGCTTGCAAGCTATTTTAATGTGATATTGTTGGAGATATGCCCAAGAGGCAATAATAAAGTGGTTATTATTATATCTTTATGTTTATGATAAATGTTTACATCCCATGCTATAATTGTATTATTAGGAAACACTAATACATGTGTGTTTTGTAAACATAAAAGAGTCCCTAGTAAGCCTCTTGTTGAACTAGCTTGTTGATTAATTGATGATCATGGTTTCCTGATCATGGACATTGGATGTGATTAATAACAAGGTTATATCATTAGGAGAATGATGTAATGGACACACACCCATAGTAAGCGTAGCATAAGATCAAGTCATTAAGTTCGTTTGCTATAAGCTTTAAAATACATAGTAACCTAATCCTTCGACCATGAGGTTATGTTAATCACCATCACCGGATGGGTACTTTGATGACATCAAACACCGCTTCGTAACTGGGTGGTCATAAAGGTGTCATTGGGTATTCTGAAAGTATGTGTTGAAGCGCATGGACCAAGATTGGGATTTGTCCATCCATATGACGGATAGATATGCTCTGGGCCCTCTCGGTGGAATGTCATCTAATTAGCTTGCAAGCATGTGACTGGGTCACAAGGGATGACATATCACGGAACGAGTAAAGAGTACTTATCAGTAACAAGGTAGAACTAGGTATGGAGATGCCAACGATCAAACCTCGGATAAGTATAGTATCGCGAGACAAAGAGAATTGGTTTCATATGTAAGTGGTTCAATCGATCGCGAAGTCATCGTTGAGTATGTGGGAGCCATTATGGATCTCCAGGTCCCGCTGATGGTTATTGATAGGAGATGTGTCTCTATCATGTCTACATATTCACGAACCGTAGGGTGACACACTTAAGGTTCGAAGTTGTTTTAAGTAGATATGGAATGTGCGTTGGAGACCGAATGTTGTTCGGAGTCTCGGATTGGATTCGGGACATCACGAGGAGATCCGGAATGGTCCGGAGAATAAGATTCATATATAGGAGATCATTTTATGAGTTAGGAAATGTTCCGGAGTGTTTGTATGAGGATTCTAGAAGGTTTCGGAATGTTCCGGAAGGTTCTAGAAGATATCTTGGAGTTTGCTTGAAAATCAAGATAGGGATCAAGGAGTCCTGGTGGGTCAAGACACGGATTCGTGGGAGAGGAGGACTCCTCCCCCCTCCCCAAATTCGTTGGCCATAGAGGAGGGGAGTCCTACAAGGACTCCCCCTCCCCAGGCGCGCCTCCTCCCCTTAAATAGAAGGGCAGGGGCGCCCCCTCCACACAAGCTCTCATAACGTCCAATCTCTGCCGCCTCTCTCCTCCACCATCTTCTGCACAGGCATAGGCGAAGCCCTGCAGAATTCTCTACTCCACCACCACCACCACGCCGTCGTGCTGCTGGGATTCCGTGGAGAAGATCTACTACCTCCGCTGCTCGCTGGAACGGGGAGAGGAAGGTCTGCTTCGACTCCGCACGTGTGACCGACTGCGGAAGCGCTGCCGAATCGTGGCGCCGAAAGGATCGTCTACTTGACCAAGGGCGGAAGCGCTGCTGGAACGCGACGCCGGAAGGATCGTCTACTTGACCGAGGGCGGAAGCGCTGCTGGATCGCGACGCCGGAAGGATCGTCCACACGATCTTGAGATCGGCAAGTGATCGACTACATCAACCACGAGATCTAATCTCGTTAACGCTTTCGGATCTACGAGGGTTAGTTCCTATCTATCTCGTTGCTCATGTCTCATAGATTAGATCTTGGCTTTTATCTAGATTAGATCTGGGTTTTGTTCGTTCTTGCGGTAGAAAATTTTTGTTTTCCATGCTACGAACCCATCAGTGGTATCAGAGCCGTATCTATGCGTAGATCTGTTGCACGAGTAGAACACAATGATGTTGTGGGCGTTGATGCTTTTGTTGTCGGTGTCTTAGCGTGTACTTTGCATCTTGCGGCATGGTGGGATGAAGCGGCTCGGGCTAACATTACATGTCATCGCACATGAGACTTGCTCCACGCTTGACGTGCAACTTGCTTTGCACAAGTGGCTTTGCGGGTGTCTGTCTCTCCCACCATAGTTAAGATTCAATTTACAATGAGCATCTTGACAACACTTGTATCAACGTTGTGGTCCTTGTTCGTAGGTAAGATCGGTCTTATGCGAAAGCCCCAAACCACGTAAAACATGCAAAGAAAATTAGAGGCGTCTAACTTGTTTTTGCAGGGGTTTTGTGATGTGATATGGCCATCATGTGATTTTGATTATATTTGATGTATGCAATGATCCTTGTTGTAATATGGCAACCGGCAGGAGCCTAATGGTTGTCTTTTAATTCTGTTAAGACCTGCGTGTCTATTCATCTTGTAATAGCTTTATTCCAAGTAGTTGTAATAGTTGCTAGTGATGATGGACAATCATGAAGCGGCGCCACGGACCTTGACGCCACGCCGGTGATGATGGAAATCTTGTCCATGCTTTGGAGATGGAGATCAAAGGCACAAGAAGAAAGGCCATATCATATCACATATTATGAATTGCCTGTGATGTTAATCCTTTATGCATCTTGTATTGCTTAGATCGCGACGGTAGCATTATAAGATGATCCCTCTCACTAAATATCAAGTAATAAAGTGTTCATCCTTAGTTGGCACCGTTGCTAAGACTCGTCGTTTCGAAGCATCTCGTGATGATCGGGTGTGATAGACTCTACGTGTGCATACAACGGGTGCAAGCCAGATTTGCACATGCAGAAACTAAGGTTAACCTTGACGAGCCTAGCATGTACAGACATGGTCTCGGAACACAGAATACCGAAAGGTAAAGCATGAGTCATATGGATGATATGATGAACATGTTGATTGTTCGCCTTTAAAGCTACATCATCTCACGTGATGATCGGACTTGGTGTAGTGGATTTGGTTCATGTAATCACTAAAACAGCTTGAGGGATGTTGTTTTGAGTGGGAGTTCGTTTGTAATTTGGATTAGTCGAACTCAATTTATCATAAACACAATCAAAGTGAATTTGCATAGTTTGTTGTAGTCATTGGCATCCGTTCACCACCTTACGCTTAGTTATAGTTGAGATAGTGGAACTATAGAAATTCTGGATATTTACTTTACGAACTGGTATCGTATTGTTTTGAATGTCAATTTAAAGATTATAAGTCCTATTGCAAACTTTCAGCAAACTCTATTTACTCCATGAAGTTTAATAAGTAGTATTAAATCAAGAGTAAGAATTCCAATGTTAGTATCTAAAGTATCATGTTTGCCTCCATGATTCTTGATACTCAAAAGATTGTTTTTAATATCAAGTTTATCTAAGAGCTGAAAGCAATGTTTCAGAAACCATCATATGTGAAAGTTATTCCGATATCTAAAACAATGTGTTGGTTACAACATGATAGAGTATACGTCCTCATATTTGATGAGAATTTGTGAAGGTTGGAGACGCTAGTCGTCCTAATCCTCCAAAAGGTTTTGAAAAAGAAACATTATACTCGCAATTCACCTTTATAAGCTATAGCAGCTTGATCATGAAAGATGTCATGATAAGGATGAATAGAAGATGTAAGTAAAATGTTTACTACACTAATAGATTACTAAAGAATGGATTTTTGAAAGAATGCCAAACATTTGATGAAGGTGATCCACTTCAAAGTGCAAGTCCAAAGGTATTGGTATTTGACTATACACACTTTGTACTATGTGTCATGTGAATGACACCACTATTGATGTTGATAGATTCTTTTAAAAGAAAAAGGAATTGCTGAAAGAGAATCTATAAAATATTTGGCAGAAATTATAAGGTTGGAGATGTCCAACTTGGGTATATAGAAGATATACATGTTATGGTTGTATTCCTTGCTTGTTAAACAATGTGGTTCTCCGGTATTGGATACCGAATTGGTTGGTATGCTATGTCATAGAGGACAACGTAATTCATGAACTACAATGGCCTAAGTAACTAGCAAGAGAATAAGTGATGATGTTCATCGAAAACAAATAAAGTGTTATTGTGTTTTTCGTTGACGTCAAATCTAGCCTTCAAGATTTGTTATTTTGTTCCGGTATTACGAGAACAATGGTTGTTCAAATAATTACCGTATTCCATAAAGGATGGATGAACTTTTACAAGTCTGGTGGGAGAAATCACATCCATAAACACTATTGCTAAAATGTCGCAAGACAAAAGATTGAAAGATCACTTGCGAAGTGACATCGCTGTTTAAATTGTATTGGAAAGAAAACATGAAGAAACTCCATGTTGATGGAATTTTGGAGTCTTTTGATTTTGATCAAATGACGCTTGTGAAACTTTCTACAGATAATTAAAACTTCGTTCATAGACCAAAAGGAACGAATGACTGGCTTATTGGAACTTGTACATATTGATATATGAAGCCCATTATGTAGTCAAGAGCGATGGATTTCAACTTCATATGCTTTCTCCGAGAATTTGAATGAATATATGTATACTTACTCAATAAGGAAGAAGTATGAAACATTTGAAAAATGTTCAAAGACTTTCAAGATGAAGTGGAAAATCATTGTAACAAGAAAATAAAGAGTTTATGATTCGATCATAAAGGAAGATATTTGAGTTACATGTTTAGCAAAAACACCTAAGACTTGAGGAATTGTTCTATGATTTGTGTTTCCCGATAAACCATAGGATTATGGCATATTCGAGAGATAAAATCAAACCATGTTTGAGATGGTAAGATCAAGGGTGTCATTTATAAAACCGCCATTATGTTTTAAAGATTAAAGCTTTAGTGACTACCGCTCTTACACTGAAAAGAGCTCCATCGTGATCCGTTGAAATGACACCGTATAAGTCATGGTTTGGGATAAAACCCGAATTGTCTTTTCTTAAATTTTGGTATGTTATGCATAAGTAAAATGTTTACAACCAAAGTCGGATAAGCACGTCTTTGTAGGTTATCCCAAAGAATTTGTTGGGAATTTCTCCATAACACCGAGGACAAAAGAGTTTGTTACTTGGAACGTCAAGTTTCTTGAGAAGGAATTTTTCGTGTAAAGTTAAGTGGGAGGACAGTAGAACTTTGATAAGGTTGTTGAACCTTAGCTATATGTGCTAAGTAGCGCAGCGCCGGAAAGTGTCCCGGTGACGGCCACAATGCTCATGGCTCTCGTGATTACAAAAGGTGTGATCTCGGAGATTAGAGTTCCTATAGAACCATGTGGGTCGGTAAGAATCAAATAGTAAGATTTGATAAACAAATCGTTATTGTTTTGACAATGATGAACCGACTACATGCAAAGAAGCGATGATGGGCCCTGACTCCATAAAATGACTAGAAGTCATGGAATCCGTGATAGTATCCATACACGAGAAATCAAGTTTCTGAACTTTGAAGACCCTCCGGAAAGGCGTGAAGCCTATCGGTCGTGTTTGGATCTATAAAGAAATAGACATGGATGTTTCAAATCTATGAAATAGTCGACATGTCGGAAAGAGTTTACGACAATGTTCAAGGAATTGACTATGATAAGATTTGATCTTTCATAGCGATATTTAGTCTGGACGGATTAATGTAGCAATCACTACATATATTTTGGTATATGGTAGTTGAACAAACAAACACAAGTTCTTCTAATAGAATGGTTACCTAGGACATGTACATGACACGATCCAAAGGGTTTTGTTAATTCAAAGGATGCTAAAAGAGTATGCAAAACTTCAATGGTTGAAGTAAGCATAGCGGAGTTGGAATCTTCACCATGATGAAACTGTTAAAAGAGTTTAAATTCATCGGAGATGATGAAGATACTTGCATTTGCAAGAAATTAAGTGGGAGCGCTGAGACATATTTCTAATACATTATGTAGAGGACATATTGGAAATGATGTATCTTGTATTGACACAGGTTAAGAATTTCATTTTGATGAAAGACTTAGGCATAACCCAAGAATTAGGAATCAATGTCTATATGGATAGATTGAGGCGCTAATATGGTTTTGCCAAATGTACATAGATAAGATGTTGAATGAGTTCAATATAGAAACAGCAAGAAAGGTTATTGATGCACGGAAAGGACTGAATCAAGATTCGAGTGTGTTGACACGAGATTCAAGTGTTTTGACACTTGGTGAAATTACAAGAATATTTTGATCAATCATTCTTTAAGATGTACACATCCAGATATGTCCTATGCTCTAAATGTTATGAGCATATACCAGAATGATTCATAAGATGATCATTGGACAATAGTAAAGATATTCTTATGAGCTTTGGAAGAACTAAGAATATATTATTTATATAGTGGTGACAAATGGTTCATTGTAAATTGTTACATTAATACTAGTTTTGTCACAAGTTAAGTTTATCTCAATTTAGACTATGGGTAGCACAATGTAATAGAAAGGATGTTCCATGATGGATTTGGATGAGTTCCAAAGTTGAGACATTGTGACGGATACTACAACAAAAGGCTAAGTATATAAACTGCTGTAGTAGCAGCAAAGGAGGGCATTTGTGTTAAGTAGTTTGTTATCAAACTAGGTGTGGTTCAAAGTAGGCTAATACTATGAAGATATATTGTGTGACAATTATATCAACATATTTTGAGCCGAAGGAACTAAAGGTCTCACCAAAGGACCAAATTTATACAATGCCATCTCATTGGAGAATGAGTAATGCGTAGAGACGCAAGGACATGCAAATACATACGGACCTGGAAGTGTCAGATCCGAAGATTATGTTTACCACTAGCAATAGTGTTTATACAACACCAGAAAGCCATAGGTGTTGAATGCACAAGTTTTTAACTAGATTATTGACTCTAGTGCAAGTGGGAGACTGTTGGAGATATGCCCAAGAGGCAATAATAAAGTGGTTATTATTATATCTTTATGTTTATGATAAATGTTTACATCCCATGCTATAATTGTATTATTAGGAAACACTAATACATGTGTGTTTTGTAAACATAAAAGAGTCCCTAGTAAGCCTCTTGTTGAACTAGCTTGTTGATTAATTGATGATCATGGTTTCCTGATCATGGACATTGGATGTGATTAATAACAAGGTTATATCATTAGGAGAATGATGTAATGGACACACACCCATAGTAAGCGTAGCATAAGATCAAGTCATTAAGTTCGTTTGCTATAAGCTTTAAAATACATAGTAACCTAATCCTTCGACCATGAGGTTATGTTAATCACCATCACCGGATGGGTACTTTGATGACATCAAACACCGCTTCGTAACTGGGTGGTCATAAAGGTGTCATTGGGTATTCTGAAAGTATGTGTTGAAGCGCATGGACCAAGATTGGGATTTGTCCATCCATATGACGGATAGATATGCTCTGGGCCCTCTCGGTGGAATGTCATCTAATTAGCTTGCAAGCATGTGACTGGGTCACAAGGGATGACATATCACGGAACGAGTAAAGAGTACTTATCAGTAACAAGGTAGAACTAGGTATGGAGATGCCAACGATCAAACCTCGGATAAGTATAGTATCGCGAGACAAAGAGAATTGGTTTCATATGTAAGTGGTTCAATCGATCGCGAAGTCATCGTTGAGTATGTGGGAGCCATTATGGATCTCCAGGTCCCGCTGATGGTTATTGATAGGAGATGTGTCTCTATCATGTCTACATATTCACGAACCGTAGGGTGACACACTTAAGGTTCGAAGTTGTTTTAAGTAGATATGGAATGTGCATTGGAGACCGAATGTTGTTCGGAGTCTCGGATTGGATTCGGGACATCACGAGGAGATCCGGAATGGTCCGGAGAATAAGATTCATATATAGGAGATCATTTTATGAGTTAGGAAATGTTCCGGAGTGTTTGTATGAGGATTCTAGAAGGTTTCGGAATGTTCCGGAAGGTTCTAGAAGATATCTTGGAGTTTGCTTGAAAATCAAGATAGGGATCAAGGAGTCCTGGTGGGTCAAGACACGGATTCGTGGGAGAGGAGGACTCCTCCCCCCTCCCCAAATTCGTTGGCCATAGAGGAGGGGAGTCCTACAAGGACTCCCCCTCCCCAGGCGCGCCTCCTCCCCTTAAATAGAAGGGCAGGGGCGCCCCCTCCACACAAGCTCTCATAACGTCCAATCTCTGCCGCCTCTCTCCTCCACCATCTTCTGCACAGGCATAGGCGAAGCCCTGCAGAATTCTCTACTCCACCACCACCACCACGCCGTCGTGCTGCTGGGATTCCGTGGAGAAGATCTACTACCTCCGCTGCTCGCTGGAACGGGGAGAGGAAGGTCTGCTTCGACTCCGCACGTGTGACCGACTGCGGAAGCGCTGCCGAATCGTGGCGCCGGAAGGATCGTCTACTTGACCAAGGGCGGAAGCGCTGCTGGAACGCGACGCCGGAAGGATCGTCTACTTGACCGAGGGCGGAAGCGCTGCTGGATCGCGACGCCGGAAGGATCGTCCACACGATCTTGAGATCGGCAAGTGATCGACTACATCAACCACGAGATCTAATCTCGTTAACGCTTTCGGATCTACGAGGGTTAGTTCCTATCTATCTCGTTGCTCATGTCTCATAGATTAGATCTTGGCTTTTATCTAGATTAGATCTGGGTTTTGTTCGTTCTTGCGGTAGAAATTTTTTGTTTTCCATGCTACGAACCCATCAGATATCACCGAGAGGGCCCAGAGTATATCTATCCGTCATCGGGATTGACAAATTCCACTCTTGATCCATGAGCCTCAACATAACACCTTCATAGCACTGAACCCATCTTTATAGTCACCCTGTTACGGTGTGACGTTTGATGTTATCAAGATACTCTTCCGGTGTTAGCAATTAACATGATCTCATGGTCTAAGGATAAATATTACTTCGTATGATGTTATATCAATATAAACATAATGACTTTGATCATAATGCTATACTTCGGATGAATGTTCATCACATCATTCCACCAATGTTGTGACCTCGTTATTAACAACATCCAATGTCCATGATCAGGAAACCTTGATCATCTTGTTAATCAACGAGCTAGTCTATAAGAGAGGCATAACTAGGAACCCTTTTTGTTTATTAAACACACATGTATTGACGTTTCCGATCAATACAATTATAGCATGTAAAATAAACATTTATCATAAACATTTATCATAAACATAACAGATCTGCCTCTGCCTCCATGCAGGGGCGGGCCTAGAATTTTAAGAATGGGTATTCAAAATATATAGAAAGTTGTGTGTAAAAATATTTATAAAAAGTATCAAAATAAAAATCGAGCCATGGGCGTTTGAACCCAAAAGTAAAAGGTACAATAGATTGTTCCTAACCAATTGAGCTACTTCATCCTTTATTATATTATAAGACTTTATTATATTATAAGATGATTAATATTTTATATATACATTGCTTAAAATTCACATATCAACATATTTGCCAAAATATTTTGGGTATTCAACTGAATACCCTTGACTTGAGCTAGGCCCGCCCCTGCCTCCATGTTGTTTCTTCTTTTTTCTTTTGGGCATTGTTTGCTGTTGCCCCAGCTTTATTTTTCTTATTGAGACTATCGTGGTTGTATCGGGTGGTTGCTATATTAATATAGCAGGGCTAAAACCTGATTCGTGGAAAAGAGACCAAAAGTAAGTAAATTGATGCATTTGCTGCTGGAAAACGGTCGACGAATCAGGCCATGCACGGGAAAACCACTCGTTCATCATTCTTCTTGTTCTGAATTCAATACAAATAATGGGCGCCTGATCAAACAGATAAGCGCTACACGCATACTAGTGTTTTTCTTGACTGCATATAGTCAATAGAATAGAAGGTTACTTCAGAAGTTAAACAACAAGCCGATATAGTGCACACGTCTAACTCAAAATGGAGAAAGAAAAGGGCAAAAAGCATGGACCGGTGACATCTTTTTAATTTGGAAATGGTCGCCCTCTCGGTCCAACGAGCTACTCCTAGATTATACCAGGCCAGGTCCAATATTCCGTTGATGTCGACGAGTGGTCGAGTCATGTGTTTCGACATGCTGAACAATGTGGAACCGCTAATTAAATCATAATCACCCTAGCTAAAAGGATATGCTCAGTGCTACTACATGGAGACTGTACTTAAAAGTCTAATAGTGTGCACCTCATGAAATTAACCTATCTATTATATTACTGCGACAAGGTTAAAGGTAAGAAAAAGAAGTAGGCTTACAATATTATTAACCAGATTTACAGTATAACTGTTAGAAGGAAGCTCTGATGTGAGCCAAGAATTATGAAGCCATTATTCATAGTGGATCCTCGAATTTCTAAAATTATTAATTTTAGCATCTGAAAGTTTCTCAAGAAATGTGCAAAAAATAATAAATGGAAGGAATGATTAGGAGTTTATAACATGCACAAACTCATCAACAACTATATCTGACTACTTTTGTCAAGCGCAAACAAATGTGAGACATATACATTCCTCTTGCAGCCATATACACAAGACACGTTGTCATATTTTTTGTTGAATTTGTAGGTTCTTAATGCGTAGCATCCCTCTATTCTTTTTTTAATGAATTTTCGAATATATCCACTTGATAGAATGATGATAAGGTTTGAATATATCACGTTTTTTCTTATAGAAGCCTAGGAATACAAATTTACTTTTATAAACTGGTATATGGTTTATTTTAAGAGGTTTGAGAAAGTGCATGGTCTAATACGCAAAGTTCTATAGTTTGGGGGTTCAACTTGGACCAAAACAATATTCCCGAAAAGCCTAAACAAAAAGGTAGGGAAGCCTGAAAAGAAAGGCAAAGAACCAAAGAAAAAGAACTGTTCACCTATCTGCACCAAGTCAAGTCACAACTTTTTTGCAACTTATAGAACTAAGTAATAAAGTTATTCTAATCATAAGCATTGATTGTGGACCTTGAGGTACTAAAACTATGTTTCTAATTTGGGTTACGGTGAGAGAACACTGCTTAAGGGAAGCCAATTCAGTGGCATCTGAGCTGGCTAGGAATTGTTTCCAATCTACTAGTTCTTGTACTTGAGATGATGACCCCCTTGCTTAAGGGAAGCCAATTCAGTGGCACATAAGCTGGCAAGGCCCAATATTTGAAGAAAAAAATATAAACAATGTAAGTGTGTTTGAGGATGAGCAAAGCTAGCCGTACGGCGTTCCCTAAATAAACATTTCAGCATCAATCTGTTGAACATACCGTTACAAAAAAACAAGTCTAAGGGTAAACCTGCAAAAATGTGCTAGTTAGTAAAATCCAAGGAAACGGCTAGTTGCCTACAGGTTACAGAAGTGACAGGGCTTGCAATGTTTCGAGAAGCTATCCTACAACCTCCAATGAAATTGTGTTATGGAACACTTAGCTATTAGGATACTCCAAATTGGGAGAAATCTGATGAGCCGCACACAGTAATCTGTACATTGGGCGGCTCATGCGTCGTCCCCGAGGGCGACGGCAAGGGCAAACCCTAACCAACACGCCTCCCCTCCCCCCTCTCTCCCCCACCGCCACCGGCCGGACCGTCGTGGCAAAGTCCGGGCGGTGCTAGCGGAGGCGGGTTGTCTTCTACCCACATGCTGAGGTGGGGGGCTCGCGGGGGTGGCTTCGTCAGGCGGCGATGCAGATCGAGACGGTGTGTCCTTAGCCTGGAAGATGGCGTCGCGTGGTGGCCTGATGGCATGGACGCGGCGTGGTGGTGTGGGGCGGCAGGAGGGGGAGGTGGCCGGTGGTGCAGGGGAAGATGTGTTCGGCAGCGCGAGCCTAGGTCTGGGCCAGGTTGGGCCCGATCTAGATCGATCTTTCTCTAGTCGAACCATGCCGGTGCTTGTTTGCACCACTACCCTGAGCAATTCCTCTGGATGCAGGGCGTCTGGGGCACCAGATCTGGCCATATCCGGCGGCTGGCTAACAGAAAGCTGCTAGGTGGGACTTGCAGGCAACACGGAGGAGCCATGTGCGCTGTGCTTATTGAACCTCGGCCACCTGCGTGCTAATCTAATACCATGTCTGTCCATGTAGTATGGTTTGTGGTGGTGCTCTTGCCATCTCCCAGGTGCGAGATGGCTTTTGCTCAGACCGATGGCGGTCTAGCAGGCCCGGGTGAGCACGGTGGCAACGTAGGTGTTGTTTGGAGGCAGGGATCTACGGTGGCGGACCCCCTGGTGGACGGAGAAGTAGGAACTAGAACGGGGTTGGCGATGATAGAGGCACCCTTGATGCAGTGCCACGACGGGGCTTCACAAGCCCATTCGGGCTCGGTCAGGCCAGTGAAGTCCTGGTCTGCACTTGTTGTTGCATCCAGTTGGCTACCGTCTTCCGGCGGTGGAGGCAGTTCCCTCCCGCGTGGTGATGTACCGTCGATCCTTGCCGGAGTTTCTTCTTTTCGGTCTTACCGCCGTCACAATGTGGTTAACGGTGAAATTATGGTGGTGATTGCATGACCTTGGTGGCATGTGTTGGTGGGCGGCGATCTTGGTGGAGCAATACGAAGCGTCCATAAGCGTGGTTTTTTGTTGGGTCGGGAGATATCCTTGTCGTCTAGACACCGACGCGGTGAGGTCTGTGGGTGTCGCCGTCCTTCCTGAAGGGCGTTGGTGTATCTCTTCTCCACCTCCTGTAGCGTACCGCGGAAAACCCTAAGACTAGTCGGGACAGCAGCGCCGTCATCGTCGATTTTCTTTTTGAGGTGCTGCTTGGTATGTGACGGTTTGAAACACTACGAGCGTGGTGATAATTTTTCGAAGGGCACAACAGTTGTGAGTCATCTTCATTTGCGTCGAGCCACTATTGTCGTCTTTGTTTTCTCTTCTTCATTATTTTTTCTTTCTTGGCTTTGAGCAGTGGTCTCACTCTCGTAAGTTGTTGCTATATTAATATAGTGGACGAAAGCCTGTTTAAAAGAGGATATTCCAAATTGGAGTGTAGCACAAGATAAATATGTGATGACTTGAAATTCCTACGGAATAACAGAAAAATATCGCCTTATCTAGATGACTAAAAGGAGTCAATCTGTGTGACACAAGTCCACAAACATAGCGTTAAATTAAAATTATGTCGAAAAAGACAGTGATTAATTTAGTGCTAGTTAAAGCCGGCACAAATTCATCCGTACTGAGCTGGTCCACTAGTCGTTGTCAGTTGTCCATCGCCGGTGCCAAGAAATTGCGACCACCTTTCTTCAAGAAACCGCGTAAGTTCGCATGAACCTCCCGCCTCTATATATATGCTACCCTCGTCATCCAGCGCAACAGCGAGACAAGCAGAGCAGAGACCAGAGATCGATCACTTGGTGCAGTAGTAGATCAAGCTACGAGAGCAGTAGCTAGCAAGACATCGTCGACCATGGAGGTCGAGCAGGATCTTCCCGGCTTCCGGTTCCACCCCACGGAGGAGGAGCTCATCGGCTTCTACCTCTCCCACGTCGCGCTCGGCAAGAAGCTCCACTTCGACATCATCGGCACCCTCAACATCTACCGCCACGACCCCTGGGACCTCCCGGCGATGGCCAAGATCGGCGAGAGGGAGTGGTACTTCTTCGTGCCTCGTGACCGGAAGGCGGGGAGCGGCGGGCGGCCGAACCGGACGACGGAGCGTGGGTTCTGGAAGGCCACGGGCTCGGATAGGGCGATCCGGAGCACCGCCGACCCCAAGCGGGTCACCGGCCTCAAGAAGACGCTCGTCTTCTACCAGGGCCGCGCGCCAAGGGGCACCAAGACGGACTGGGTCATGAACGAGTACCGCCTCCCCGACCACCCCGCCGGCGCCGCGCCGCCCAGGGAGGACACGGTGCTGTGCAAGATATACCGGAAGGCCACGCCGCTCAGGGAGCTCGAGCAAAGGGCCTCCGTGATGGAGGAGATGATGATGCAGAGGCCCCTCTGTAACGGGGCCAGGGAGTCTCTGGTCCCGGCCACCGCCTTCTCCGCCAGCGACGACTACCTCTCGTCGTCGGACGACGTCCAGGACAACTTTCAGTTCGACTCCTCCACGTCCTCGTCCGCGGCGCCGTCTGGCAACAACGACTACGCGCTCATGGAAGCCAAGAAGGAGGCCGACGTTGCCTTCCAGCTCCCGGTGGCGAACCCGCCCTGCACCTTCCAGCTACCACCGTCGAACGCGCCCTGCAGCCTGCCGCTGCCGGCGGCGACCAATGGGGCGTTTGACCTGCCCAGCCTGCAGCTCCCCGCGGCGAGCCATGGAGTGTTCGACTGGCTGCAGGATCCGTTCCTGACGCAGCTGCGGAGCCCGTGGCAGGACCAGCATTGCCCGTCCCCTTACGCCCATCTGCTCTACTACTGAGGGATGGCAGTCGAGGGAACTAACGATCCATCTCCAGTTGCAAGTTGTTCAAGCTCGGAGCAGAGTAGAGACGTAGAGTTGGCTGTGAATTCAGTTGTACAGTAGTAATATTACTCTTACCTACCTAGCTATGTTCAATATGTTCGTTTCTTTTGTGCATTTTAAGAAGGTGGTGATGAACGGATTATGCTTAACATGACGATGCAACTATGTTAGGAATAAACACTCCGTGTCCAGCACCGACACGGTGTCACGTATACGAGTTGTATACGTATATGATTGCACTACACCGAGGTGTGTGTGTGGGTTGAGTCCCATCCGTATACTTGCATGTAACTGAGTACTATTAGGATTAGAGTTGGGCTAGTAGTCGAGTCGGCATACTAGAATCCTAGTATATATATATGCATGTACCCCGGGTTGTAAACAGACCGTGAGTTCAAAGCAATAAAAAGAGGACGCACGATACGTGCGTGTAGCGATCATATTGTTTCCGTATGTGCGTCTGTGAGTTGCTATGGCCATAAAAGTAATCTAGCTCTAGCTTCATATACGTGCGTGTGTTTACCGGAGTTTCGTCGTCGCAGTCGCTGGAAAGTACTCGGCGGCTGGGTCTGGCCCAACAATTGGTATCAGAGCCAAGGTCGTCGTTCGTGATCTGCTGAAAGTACTAGGAGGTCATAGCGATGGTGAAGTTTGGCGAGAGCTCGGCAGCGGCACCGGTGACGGAGACGGTGGGGGCGTCTTTGTATCCGCGCCTCGATCGCAAGGACTACGGGCTATGGGCACTCAACATGGGGGTGGCCGTGGAGGCTCAGGAGGTTTGGGAGGCCGTCGATCCAAGAGGCGACGAGTACGTCAAGGGAGGCGCGAAGTACCGGAAGGATCGCCAAGCGTTAACGGCGCTCTATTCCGTAGTGCTGAAGGACGTGATGAAGCACCTCGTCGGAAAGAAATCGGCGAAGGATGCATGGGAGACGATCAAGATCTTGCACCAAGGTCATGCCCGCGTGAAGGAAGCGCATCTTCAAACTTTGACGAAAAGCTATGAAGATCTGAAGATGGAGGAGAGCGAGACGGTTGATCAGTTTAATTTGCCGCCCGTTTCGTTACCCTCGTCAACGCAATCAGGGGATATGGCGAGAGATTGGACGAGGTCAAGAACGTCAGAAGGTTCCTGCGTGCGGCGCCGGCGCGCTACATGCAGATCGTCACATCGATTGAACAATGTCTCGACCTGAATACATTGACGGTTGAGGATCTCATCGGAAGATTCAAGGCACACGACGAGAGAATCCGGATCAGCTTTGGCGATCCAGAACAGGTTGAGCGCCTGATGCTCACAAAGCAGCAATGGATGACTCTTTCGAAAGAAAAGCAAGGAGGCTCCACGAGCGACAAGGAGAAGCAATGCCCAGCGAAAAAGTACATTACGGGGCAGGAGGAGGAAGATGACACCCTGCCGCGGAGAAAGTTTGACATAAAGAAAGTAAGGTGTCATAACTGCGGCGAGCTCGGTCACTTCAAGGCTGATTGCCAGAAACCACCAAAGGAAAAGGAGAGGGCTCTCATCGCCCAGGAAGGAGATGATGGACTGATGATGCTGATGCTCGAAGTAACTGAGCTGAAGGATGAGGAGGATCCTCCATCACCGGCTATGGAGATTGTGGCGCAAGTGGATCACTATCTACCGTGTGTGGATCACGAGGAATGGAGTGCCCCGTTACCATGTGAAGCCACGTTTGAGGCAAGTGAAGCCCCGGGACTAGTTCATGGTGATCTATGCGTTAGAATTTCACCCGCAACTCCATCCGGCAATAAGTTTTTCATGCTTGTGGTGGATGATCATAGTAAATACATGTGGATTGTATTGCTGAAAAGTAAGGATCAAGCTCAACAAGCATTCGAGAAGATCAAGAAAGCTGAAGAGTTCAAGGTGGAGGCAAAGATAAGAGCCCTATGCATTGATCAAGGGGGTGAGCTGCATCAAACTGTGTTCACCATGGCACGGAGCATGATAAAGAGTAAAGGCTTGCCAGGAAAACTCTGGGGTGAGGCAGTCAATACAGTTGTGTATTTGCTGAACATGGAGCCAACTGAGAGTGGCGTTGGTATAACACCGTACGAAGCATGGTACGGATGGAAACCCTCGGTTGATCATCTTCGCACTTTTGGGTGCGTGGCTTATGTCAAGACGGAGTTCGACCATAAGAGTAAATTGGTGGAGCAGAGGACTCCAATGATCATGACAGGCTATGAAAGCTCAAAGGAATACCACTTGTGCAATACCAATAAGGTGGTTGTCAGGGGCGACGTAATCTTTGAGAAAGGTGAGTCATGGAATTGGGGCTCCAACGAACCGGGATATCCAACTTTTCACGTCACGTGGGATCTTGAGTATGAAGAAAATATGGATCAACCAAGCTTATCCTTGTCAGCAAGTTTGGGCCCAGAAGGCGTTGAAGGCCTAGGAGGTGCTCCAGACGTGGACACCAGGCCAGAAACACAAGGGATTCTCCCAGAAGAAAAAGAGTGAAGATAAGGCTAGTCCGTGGCCAGAAGACACGGAGCTGGAAGGGCGCGCATGTGCAGTGATACCTGCACTTGTTGGCCCAGCAATTAGAGGAGGAGGGAGAGTTGAAGCGAGCCCGGCAAACAGGCCAGCAAGGCTAGAAGGCAATGGTCCAAGAGTATGGACTGGTGGTCAGACAGATGGAGGAGACCCAACAATAGGGGGTGCAGACCCATCAAGAGGCTTTTCACGTGGCATAGAGAAGCTAGAAGAAAACACGCCAGAAAGGGATTCAAAAAAGAATCGTTACAGGTAGGCAATCTGTGCCTTGCTACTCCGGACGAGCCAGAAGACGATGTTGGTCAGGAAGTTAGAAGTCAGAATTGCTAGTCACGGTAGAAAGCTAGCTTTATTAGTCAACCAACGTGAGCTAGCTCCTACGTATTTGTTCTATTACATCCAAGAGTACCGGCAAGCAGAAGATCAAATATGTGAAAGCATCGATGAGAAAGTACTTCATCGAACCAAGTATAATGTCTCAAGTCACGGACAAACAGGACCGTTGGCGTGAAGGCGTGGAGAAGGGTGCGGACAAAAAGGGTTGTCGGCGTGAAGCCATGGAGAAGCCGACGAAAGCAAAATCGGTGACATAGGGTGCTGAGAAAGGAAGCGGTGAAAGCAATGCCGTGGATGACGCCCGTCCAGGTGGATGTTGAAGAGCACGTCGTGCTTAGGGGGTGATTGTTAGGAATAAGCACTCTGTGTCCAGCACCGACACGGTGTCACGTATACGAGTTGTATACGTATAGGATTTCCCTACACCGAGGTGTGTGTGTGTGTGTGTTGAGTCCAATCTGTATACTTGCATGTAACTGAGTACTACTAGGATTAGAGTTGGGCTAGTAGTCGAGTCGGCATACTAGAATCCTAGTATGTATATGCATGTACCCCGGGTTGTAAACACAGCGTGAGTTCAAAGCAATAAAAAGAGGACGTCGTGTAGCGATCATATTATTTCCGTATGTGCGTGTGTGAGTTGCTATGGCCAGGAAATTAATCTAGCTCTAGCTTCATATACGTGTGTGTGTTTACCGGAGTTTCGTTGTCGCAGTCGCCGGAAATCTGGGCCAACAAACTAAGCTCGCATTAAGTTCTCATGAATTTGTCGCTTCGACATATCCAAATCATATGATTGTTATTTGTGACTTATAAATACATATTGCTCATACATTGGAAAACAAAACATTGTAAGTATCAATGACCTACAAATGCATATAACTTAGCACAAAAAATGATGTTTTTAACGAGTGTAGTTTTATCACAATTGGATTATGATTTTTTGGATATACATTATGTATCAATCACCTACTCGAGTTCGTAATCGATATCTTCCGATTGATTCAGCGTGACATGTCACAAAACCACATTTGAGTTGTCGAGCTAACGTGGGGGCTTACGTGCACCGATCTATTAATAATTATCAACAGTAGTATAAAGAGTCTCAAAATTAATAAAAATTACAAGTAGGTCACTAGACCACCTAGCGACGACTACATACACTAGCACGAGACGAAGATGCGCCGCCTCCTCGCCCCTGCATCACCGAAGTCAGGTAAAGCTTGTCGTAGTTGAGTTTGTTGTAGTAGACGGACGGAAAATCGTCGTGCGAAGTCCCCAAAGGACGAGCGCACCAGGGCAGCAACCATCGTCGAAGATGACAAACGTAGATCGTAAGAGACTGATCTCAAATCACACCAACGAATACGAAAAAGACCGGATCCCAAGAGATCCGCCGAACACACGACTCTACGTGCCCTCCATCGATGCTAGACACACCGACGGAGCGAGGATAGGATGGGAAGGATCTTATTCTGACTTCGGGATGTAGTCGCCGTCTCAACATCCTGAAGAAGATACTGAAAGCAGTCTAAATAAAACACGAATACCTCCCGCCAACGAGGGGCTTACTTAAGTACAATCTTTTTCGAATGATAGTTTTGGTCATAGTGAAAAAATTGGTAAAGTATATCTTGGGGACAAATGGAACATACCAAATTACCCTATTTAACAAAACTACCATCGACATATATAATTTATTAAACTAGCATGGTGGCCCTCGCAAATGCGGGTATTTTTGTTTGAATCCTATGATAGAAGATTATTATGGTCGAATAGTTGTTTATTTGTATGTGTATAATTCTTTTGTACATGTCATACCCTATTAATAGCTAGATAATTAAATAAATAGTTCTTATTCTGTATAACATATGAGCCATCACTTATATTCAACTATATAACAATTAGATAATGTAACTACCCTATCCTATTACTACCCAACTAATAGTTAGACAATTCAATCAATAGTCCTTATATTATATATGGCATATGACCATGGAAAAATAAATCATCTATACAGTTATGAACTATAACTCTCTTGTTCTATTATGTAGTTTTTGTTCTAAAAATTAAATCTGGTTTTTTCCATGTCTCGATCTATTCTACATAATTTAATGAATAATAAGAGAAGTATGTTGTTCCAAAGACTAATGGCTTGCAAAATGTTTTAGGAAACAATTTGTTTAACATGTCTTAATGGTTCGTAGCCTATGTGTCAGTCCCCTTTGATATAGCAATTTAGTCATCTAGAGGAGAAAATATTCTCTTTTGACTCTAAATTAACTTATGCTTAGTCCGTTTTACAAGTATGATTTTACAAATCTGAAAACAGTCGTTTTATTGTAATAATTTGCTAGCATATGGGAAAACATGTAATACATGTCCTAGAATGAAAAATGAATTTACAAGGAAGTCATCATCATATCAATGGTTCTCTACGTTGATTGAGGTTGAATTAAATAAATTTGTTTGCATAAATCTAAAAAATAATGTGTTGAAGTAATTTGCTAACCTAGTGAAAAACATGTAGTTCTTTTAAAATGAACCTTAATTGTGGGTTTTTTCATTTCTCGGACCGTGCAGAATTTGCAAAATCGGTACATTTTAGCCCATCATCTATTTTTTCTATCGTCCCCGTGTAAATTTTCCTTGGACAATGTGTCTTGAACCTCCAAGAAAAAACTTTTAGTGCTTAACCGTTCTAAAGTTTTTCTATGATTTTGCATGTACATGCATTAGTATTGAGCGATCAGCAATGGGACCAAACATAGTGGACGCCTTCTTTTTGGCTGCAACTTTGATCGTGCAGCAGATGATATGAGTTTCATGAAAGAAAAAGTGTGTGTTGGTCGGCAGGTTTGTTCCGTACCTGAATAGGATAAAGCATGAATATATGACTACATAAACGATCAACTTGGATTTCGTTTCAACGTCCGTGCTTCAAACGGACTCTATCTGGATGGACATCCCTTTAAATTCATACTCCCAAATTTTGAAGTCAATTAGGTGACGGCATAAGTTGCAAATCCCCATTTCCCTTTTATGTGACCGGTACACATATGGTGTACGTCATCAGAGGCCTATAAGCGAAAGTACATAAACCATACGCGGGGGAATTGTCTTTTATTTATGTCACCGGCCGTGTCAACATATATTGTGTCAAAGAGGTTTTGTTAAGTACTAGCCGTAAATTTCAAATCGAACCATCATAATAATTCAGATGATATGGATCAACATATTGCCTCGAAAAACAGGCTTATATTGCTTTTAGTATATAACTAGCATGGTGGCCCTCACAAATGCGAGGGCATCACCTTTAGTTATTTTTAGATAGGATAACCATCGTTTAGTGTGTCCATCTATAATTGATAGTAAAATACACAAATGGAGGAAAATGATACATTTTAGTCACCATACATGTTAAATAGATATTACATGAGTAGAAAACATCTTTAATCTTCTTTAATTCATAGGTGCATGATTAATAAGCTATTTTAAAAATGAACTACAGAATGACCATATGAGTCATTTGTGTTGTATATGCAATTTAATTTTAAACTATGACCTAGCTAGCTCGTAGTTTTTGTGTGGTGTTAGATGAGTATGTAAGGCTAACAATCCAATTGGTTGCTTCAGCAAATAGTTAAGATTTGCTTCGGCAGTTATCCTAGAAACCTTAGATCATTATGATCCATCATAATTAATTTTTCTAATAGATAATAATTTATCCTTATTAAGATATAGGTCAACTATAGTTTTTGTTTTACGTCTTATCTCACATCTACTGACTTCATTTGATATCAATAACAAAGTTTAGAAAAGTTTAATTAATGTTGATATAGAATATCATTTATTTTCCAATATTATGTTTAAATATTTTTATAATCCGTCCATGCTAAGCTCACTTTTAAATCCCGACATTCAGTTATCTCGCTCACTTGTAGGTTGGCAAAGATATCATAGTTTTGGCATCTTAATCAGTCATCATTATTTCTACATGATTACAAATTGCAATGCATGTACAAATAAATTTTAAGGATAATAAACGTAGAAACTTTGTCGCAAAACCATGCACATTTACATAAAAGGTTTTTTATTCACATTATATACAGATCCTGGATATATTTTTTCCCTAAATGTTTTATTTAAAGTGACAAAGATATCATAGTTTTGGCATATTAATCAGTCATCATTATTTCTACATGATTGCAAATTGTAATGCATGTATAAATAAATTCTAAGGATAATAAACGTACAAACTTAGGCGCAAAACCATGCAGATTTACATAAAAGGTTTTTTAATCACATTATATGCAAATCCTGGATATAATTTTTTCCCTAAATGTTTTATTTAAAGCGACTTTTATTTTCTAGTTGACTATGATTTATATAAATATTTTCTAAAATGTATTACCCTCATAAGTAATCATGATACCTCAATAGTTAATTCCATGAAATTATTTTTACCATGACTTCAAATTTATTTTTCATAAAATTGGCCACTATTTGTTGAATTATGAAGAAATTATATACAATAGGTTGCATTTATTTGATAACAACCCAATTTTTTGGTGTTGATAGCTATTTTACGAGTATCATCGTATTCCCTAAGTATTCATCTACATGCTTAATAGCCGATTCTCCCCTTCTATTCACAACTTTTGCTTGTATCACTATTTTATTATACTATGTTTTTGCTAGGCTATGAATGATACTATCATGAAGCTTAAAACCAATTGTAGAAGTCCTATATTGTTTACCTTCCAATAATGAACTGTAAGGTTATATGAAGAAATTCATCCACACCTTTGTTATATCATCTCTATAAGGTAGCATGATGCAACCACATTTGTTGCATATATATGGAATCTAAGGGATTCTACAAAAAATGAAATTATCAATGCCGTTTTCAAATTTAATCGTTCAAATTGTACAATCATAGGATGACACACACACAGACAAATATATATATATATATATATATATATATATGTCATTTAACTAAACTCATGACTTATTTGCTTATGTAAAGTTGAGTATACTGTGATTAATTCTAAACATGATACGCTTTTATCATATCAAATATTAACTATTAAAATCTACACATTTAGAATACCTATCAGTTGTGATATGTTCAAGACATCATGTGTAGTTATGAAAATCTCTAACTGTGATTTTCTCAAGTATAACTATAAAAATCCATTAACTATGATTTTTAAGCAAAATTATGATAATATGATGGTTTTTATATTGTTTACACATAGATATAAACATCAACTATTTTTGATCCACGAATAGAAATAAGGTGTGCTACACTAAACAAAAACATGTCTTAATTCTTTATGAACTCCTCACATGTCTCGTTTACCTACTATGCAAATTTTGATTTTATACCATAATTTGATTATGAAGTATACCCTTTTTTAAGATATGGATAGTTCAAATTGTAAGGATGTATCAACAAATATGTTGACTTGTTTGATTGTTGAATACATTGCATTTTATGATAATCTCTAGTACATCTCACTTATTGTGTTGTATTGTTAACGAAAAATTCTTGATAATGGTAGATTTACGTCATGTTTCTTAAGCTATTTTTTCTTAGAATGTTCACTATCTTGAATGTTTGATTGTGAGTGGACCAGGTGGTTGAAACCATGATAGTATTTTTTAATTTGTTTGTATTTCATTGGAATTTTATAAGGATGCTAATTTCATATTTCATTGTGGATGATTATGCTTTTTCGCTAATTAAAAATAATTAGCGCTATATGAATATTCCATGAGGGAGTCTACACGTCCCTTCGCCTCAACCCTACTCCCAACCCTTTTACTTTTATATTAATAGAACATGTTTCAATCTAACAACTGCTAGAAGGTTTTGGGTGAGGGTAAGGAATGCACTAAATAATCTCCAAAATGTAGTTTAGGCCTCTTACCTCATGTGTTGTTCACAACAATGTGTTGGGTGTTGGGATGATGTCCAAATAGATGTATTTTGACTCCGCGAATTGTTGGTGTTCCCGTATGGGACGTGTATTATGTAGTAGTCAATGGAATCAACTATTCTCATTTATTGTCATTTCATTTTTTTTCTCGGCATATTGCCAATAGAGCAACGTCTGAAAAATCTGTCTTGCAAGGAGTGTGGCTCTTGTTTCGAAAATGACGGGTATTACTCTCGAAAATCAACTTTTCATACTACTCTCTCCTTACCATAATATAACGCATATAAGATTTTTAAAAATTCAAACATTATCAACTTTGAGCAAGTTTACTGAGAAAAATGTCTATATCAAAGGGTCACCACTACTGAGGATCTCCCCCCTTATCTTAGAAGGGTCGTCTGAGGGTTCGCCGCGGTTCATTGCTGTGCTTACACACTAGGCTACCCTTCTCCGAAAGCTCCGCGGGACCACCTATCACTAGTCTTCGGCCGGAGGGGTTTATTGCACAAAAAGGCCGGGACGCGGGCTCCCGCAGAGGAAAGCCCAACGAATGTCAGATGCAAAGCCCCGCACCTCATTAAGATCATATTGGCATACTCTCCTAAAAAAAAAGAGCAGACCCCATTGAAGACGGGAGTGAGGTACAACAAGGCCATTTCCGTCCACCTTCTCACGGAGCCGTACGTGGACGTTACCGCTCATACAGCTCCCAGCCAGCAAGCAGTTAGCTTTCCTCTAGAAGTCATGGAAGTGTGGATAAATCGACGGAAGGTTTTTATTCCTTAGAAACCATAGTGGTACTGATTTGGCATTCTAGATGTTGGTATTTTTTCTACATACTTGGTCAAACTTTATATTGATTTTTCAAAAAAAATTATATGCTACATTTCAGAAAGAGTAATGCTACACGTACGAAAATCACTTACGGACTGGGAAAGTGCACGGGGTAGGGAGGAGGTTACCGATTTTAAGGAGAGAATTCAAACTAAACCTATCCGTCCACTCCACGTCAGTCCGTAGAGGAGTCTGTAACAAAAAGCATCCGTAGGATTACCATTTCGAAAATGAGGGAGTATTGTTTTGAATCTATGAGGTTAACTTAACATTTAAAACTTATATTTTAAGATATATATATATATATATAAGTTCATGGAATAGGTGATTCTCATCGTTTTTTCTCGGGATATTGCCAATAGAGAGATGGCTAGGCACTCGGTCGTGCGCAGGTGTCTATTCGTCCGGAAACGTAAGGTAGTACTACTCGCGCAATTCAACTTTTCATATTTTTTATAATGTAACTTGGTGATAATTCTATTTATACACATACAAATGTGTCTACTTTTAGAGCGTGTATTTGCCAACCAGGCTAAGACCATGTCCCTTGCATCTAATGATAATAAGAAAAAAAAATCAGAATAAGTATATTAGTTTTCGAGTTTTTTTTCGAACGAGCCGTTTCAGAGTGGGCTTTTCATAGGTATGTATGGTGTTGGAGCTTTTCTTCGTCACTGGTCAGCTTGAGTTTTTTCTTTTTCTTTTTTGACGGGACGGAACCAATACCGCCTAGTAGGTGAATCATCTGAAACATTGCCAGGTAAAGGAATTGTGTGGCTACTTGTTTGTAATTAAATCATAGCTACGTATCTTTGCAGACCGATCAGCTTGCTTTTTCTCTTCTAGACGGAAGATGAGAGTCAGCTTACTGTACGTATGTGCTCAATAGGGTGGGTCCATACCGTTGACGCTCTGTTTTATTTACTTCTTATACGTGACATCATACTGTTTGTGCCAACCACTTTTTACGTAACTTTTTTATCTTTAAATCATAACCATAAATTATGTATCTAACGGTTAATATAATTTGGGTGATGTGGATCAACCAGGTGCCTCGAAAAACATCCTTATATTACTTTTAGTAGATAATAGATAGCATGTAATTTTGGTATAGTGGACTCATTTTCTTTCTTTCTTAGGAGCTCTTATAATATACTCCCTCCGATCCAAATTAATTGACGCAGATTTATCTACATTCGGATGTATCTAGACATGTTTTAGTACTACATACATCTGAATTTAAAAAAACTTGAGTCAATTAATTTGGATCGGAGGGAGTAATAATATACCATAGGTGTTTCTTCAACCGTTTCATGGCCAACAACAAATACGTTTCAGAAGTTGAAGTTGAAATGGCGTCCCATGTGGCAAATAAATGGGGGAAAATTAGAAGGGGTAAAATTTGACATAATGTGTGCTTAAATGTGGTAAAATGTTACAAAACAAGTGTGGTAAGTAGTATCACAAGAAACTTTGTATGTGGTAAAGCATATCATTAAAATATGATCATCACAGACATTATGTTGCCGACTCGCTGAGGAATAAGGTTTTGAGGTGTTTGACTTTCCAGAAAAAAGCACACCACCTAAAAATATATATTCCTGTCTATTTTGTTATGCATTATCCATGATTGAGTTGTAGAGAAACCAATATACTTGAAAAGAAAATATGTTAGTCACAATTACAATGTGTCGATGTCATTTACGTATTTTACAATTTTTATCAAGTGGCATTTTGTTATGCTTTACAAGGTTTTATCGCCCTATGTTGCAATAAGGTGTAATTAATTGTTGTATAATTGAGTGATGCGAGTCAAAAAGGTCCGTACATACTTTGTTTCCTAGTCTTTCCAATACACTTCAGTTTTATGAGACGAGGAAAGAAAATTAAAAATCCCACAGCAAAGCACGAGCATTCAACTAGTATAATACGAACAATGAGGATAGATCGGAGAGGGCCACCGGTGACCGCGACGGGCTCGACTCTGGCCTAAAGAAACGTTCTAACGAAATATTTTTTATACCATTGATGGTAATATGTGCTTCGGTGCGCAAACCAGTCTACAAAAAAGTTGGACGAACAAAACACCTTGCATACTTTATTATTGGAAAAATGATCTTGCGTACTTTATTACAGAAAAAATGAATAGATACACAGAGCATTGCACACTAAGTACACACGTGCCACGTCTACACAAGTGACAAACATCATCACGCGGCCTTGTACACTAGGTTGTGGAGGTGCTTCTCGACGACGTCAAGGCCGCAGAGCTGCTTGACGTCGGCCATGGTCGCCGGCACGTCCATCTGGAACGTCAGCGGCGACTCGGCTGAGAACTCCTTCCTGGCCGCCCTGATCGCCTCCCGCATCGCGCAGTGCACCGACGCCGCCATCACCAGCGGCGGCTCGCCGGAGGACTTGGAGGACAGCACCCGCTTCTTGTCACACGCGCTGTTGATGAACTCCACGTTGAGCTGCTTCGGGATGGTGTCCACCGTCGGGATCTTGTACGTCCACGTGCCGTCGTTGATCACCATCCCGTCGGCGTTGGTCGCGTACTCCTCGTTGGTGAAGAACCCCACACCTTGCACGAACGCGCCCTCCACCTGGCCGAGGTCCACCGCGGGGTTCAGGCTCTCCCCGCAGTCGTACAACAGGTCGCTCCTCAGAATCGTCGTCGCTCCGGTCAGCACATCGATCTCCACCTCGCTCACTCCGGCGCCGTAGTTCAGGTATTTTACGAAGGCCGGGTCGGGCGTCCAGTAGGCCTGCGCCGACAGGTTCACGCTCGCCATCGTCGCCTGGGCGATCAGGGCGCTCCATGGCGCCGCCGCGCCGCCAGAGTTGTTGGCCTCCATGCTCTCCTTGATGGGCTTGAGCCGCTCGACTAGTGCGGCGCACGACACCCGGACCGCCTCGCAGCTCGTCTCGGATGTAGTGCTCCCGCCGGTGAAGCCGCCCTGGACCAAGCTCAGCGAGTCGGCCTGGATCACGCGCACCTTCTCCAGGAGGACCCCGTCGTCGTCGAGCTCAGCCAGTCCGAATGCCGCCATCTGCTTCACCTTGGTGTACAACCCCTGGCCGAGCTCCACGCCGCCAACCTCCACGACGATGGAACCGTCGTTCAGGATCGACACCTTCCCGGGCGTCGGCCGGAGCGTCACCGTGAACGTGATTGGCACGCATGAGATGCCGCGCTTCTTCCACTTGCTCCCGGCATTGAACCGCTCCACCTCCGCCGCCCTGCTCTGGTACTCCGGCGACGCGGCAAGCTTGTCGAACATCGCAACGAGGCTGTACGTGGCGGCATCCCCCGCGGCCTCCCCGTAGAACGTCGTGAGACTCTCGAAGCCGTGGAGGTTCTTCCTCCGGACGGCGTTGGTGTCGGTGGCGAGCACGGACGCGATGTGCTCGATGATGGCCTCCGCTATGAAGGAGCCCTGTACTTCGCCGGGCCCTCGCATCGCCGACTTGGACGACACGTTCGTCTTGCACAACTTCACGTCGAAGGATAGGGCGCCCCAATTGTACTTCTTCAGGGCGCCTATGATGAACAACGGGAGCATCGGGCTCACGTCGGGGGATATACCGGCGTTGATCCTTAGGTCCATGTGCAGCGCCGTGACCGTGCCGTCCGACTTGAAGCCGACGGAGTACTTCACCTTCATCGGGTGCCGCCCTCCCGCCATGATCATGTCAGTCTTGCGGTCAAGGTACATCCGGACAGGGCGCCGCAGCTTGAACGCTGCAAGTGCACAGGCACATGCCACCTGAGGAACACAAACAATTCCTCCTCGATGATCAGAAGATTGTACCATCTGAAAATTCTGCACTCTTTTGTACAAGTTGTCTGGGGACTTACAGGGCATCCCTTCTGTGCCTTCCCACCAAAGCCGCCGCCAACTCTTCTTGTGATGACACGGACATTGTGGTACGGAATGCCGAGGAGCTCCGCGATGACATTCTGTGTGATTTCCGGAGTCTGCGTCGAGGAGTAGACCGTGATGCAGTTATCTTCGTCTGGGATGGCCAAAGCGGTGTTGGTCTCCATGTAGAAGTAGTACTGGGATTCAAGTTTCACCTGTGGGAAATTAACAAACAAGATACTACTAGGTTTGAGCACAAATTGATCCTTGTCAGAAATTAAGAATGTAACATCCTCCTAGATTGAAATATTTTCACCTCTCCTGATAAGTTGTGATCAGCTTCAGACATCCCTTTGTCAAAGTCCCCAACTGGGCTAGCAGCCAAGTCTGGGGGAATACGGAAGTAGCTGTTATGTTGGATGGCATCCTCTATTGTCAGAATCGGCGGCTCAAGATTGTCGGTGCTGTACTCGATCACAGCTTGTTTCGCCGCCATATAGGCGTACTTCTGCGTTTCAGCGATCTGAAGAATAGCAAAGCCACAAAATTGTACCATAACTTTTCGGTGAACAAACACTACTACTGCACCGCTGGTTGTTCATTTTTGTCAAATTGAGTTCAAGTTGTTAAGAAGTTAAGAAGTACCACAACGCCAATGCTTTGACCAGCAAATTCGGAATCCGGATCACTGAAAAGCGCTTCATCTCCGAGCATCGGGTAGCTGGTTCCAATATTCTTTCCGCCGACAGGAATGTCCTTTGCGGAGATAACCGTGATGACCTTTTGTGCAGCCAAAGATGATTTAAAGTTGACACCTTTTATATGAGCATGAGGGTGTGTGCTGTAGATAAATGCTCCATATAGGCAATCCTTGGGAGCAGGGATGTCATCAACATAGACGGCCTCACCTGGACAAGAACGAATATGTCAATACAAACGGAAGTTAAAGGTGCCAACAAAAAAGTGGAAGAGATATATTCAGGGATGAAGCATATTAGATGGTTTAGCATTGGCTGAAATAGTGTACTCGGGATGAACAAACGAACTACCACATGATCCGAGTCTTTGAAAAGAGAACTAATAAATAATATTGTTTCCTTTTATAAGCTGAGAAGTTGAGGCTAGAAATCTAAAAATTCAAGTGTCAGGCCATTTAGTTATAAGGTTGACTAACGCTGTCAAGAAGCGCAAGGTAATTGAAGTAAACACTTGGAAGTTAGGGTACAGAATTATACCTGAAGCTTGTAACTCTACCCCAGCTTTCCTGATTGGCTTCCCGACCGGTTTGTATTTCTCGCTGAAAACCAGCTCTTGCCTCGAGCAAATAGGTAAATTATCGCTGGCAACCTCCGGTGAGGAGTGGGTGGTACCATTGATGATCCCATTGTTGGGAGTAATAGCCTCTCTGGGTTCAATGAGGTCCTTGCCAAGTGAAGAGAGGAAACTGAACAAGAAACCGACAGCCAAGCTGACTCTGTACTCAGGGTGGGTGGTGTCTTGTGACGGTCTGATAACATCTTTGAGCAACTGAACTGCTTCAAGTACCACAGGTGCACTCACTGATTTCCCCTTGAGGAAGTCCTCAACCTTCCGAGCCCGGACGGCGACGCCGCCGTAAGCGCCAAACACGAGGCAGATTTCCTTGATGAGGAGGTCTCCTGATGTTGCATCGCCTGAAGTCCTTGCCAGGAATGCAGAGTTGACATAGGAAATGGCATTGCCGAACGGCCTGGGAGCTGCTCGGGAGGTCTCGAAGATGACACTGTCTGAACCCCAATCAGGGACGAATATGCTGAGCAGAATGGTCTTGGCATCACAGGGTGGCTGCTCCAGGAACTCCTCCAGCGTTAGGCTGAGCATCTCGGACGCCGTATGGACGGTGACCCTGGCGGCGGCGGCGAGGAGAATGGTGGCGATGTCCGACGCGAACCGGTGCCGCTGCGCCATGATAAGGTTGCCGCCGACTGTCGCGGTGTTCCGGACGAACGGCGTGGCCACCTTGCCGAGGTGGGCGGCGATCTTCTTGAATACCGGACTAGTGCCGTGAGAGAAGACCTCGATCGCTTTGGAGACGGACACGGCCGCCCCGATCTCCACCCCTTTGTTGCTGGTACTGTCGATGACCGACAGCTCCGGAATCCCTGTGATGTCGATGTACTTCTCGTAGAGGTCTTCCTCCTTGTACACGCCGGCGCCGGTGTTTGACGCCACGATCTTGACCGCGGTTTCGTCGAACCAGTCGGCGGCAAAGAGGCTGTGGAGCTCCTGGATGGTCTTGGGATGGTACCAGCCAGCGGAGTTCTCCGGGGGCAATGACTTGGCGTCGTGGGACTTGATCTCGGTCTTGAGGAACTCGGGGAATGTGCATACGGAGCCAGGGGAGTACTCCGGCAGCTTGGTAACGTCGGCAGGGTCGTCGGCACATTTATTCCAGAAGGAGTTGAGGCCGAGATCCTCGAGGTCGACGTCGGCGGCGAAGCTCCTGCAGGCGTCGAGGATGGGGCGGTAGCCGGTGCAGCGGCAGAGGTTGCCGGACACGGCGTGCTCGGCCTCGGAGCAGGTGAGGCTGGAGAAGCCGGCCGGCGGCGGCGCCGGGGCGGCGTGCTTGTCCGCCTTGACGAGCGCGGAGAAGATGGACATGCAGACGCCGGGCGTGCAGAAGCCGCACTGCGAGGCGTGGAAGCCGGCGAGGCGCTGCTGGACCGGGTGGTAGCCGTCGCGGGTGTTGCCGATGCCCTCGCTGGTGGTGACCGAGCAGTGGTGGAGTGTGCCGACTAGCGTGAGGCAGGAGCTCGCCGAGATGTCGGTCACCTCGTCGGTGGCCGCGTCGTACTTGGAGATGAGCACCACGCATGCGCCGCATCCACCTGCACGCAGCAGCGCAACATCGTAAATCGCAAGGCAGACACGAACCATGTCTGATGTTTTTTAGACATCCATATTTAGACAAACTACTAGTTACGTCTATTTTAGGATGGAGTGAGTAGTACTATTGTTTGTTTCCGTAAAAGGACACTACAAACCAGGTGCTACAAACGCTACTACCGGTTTTTCTTAAAAAGTAAACGAGCTAGCTAGAGCCTGCTTGCGGAGACAGAAACAGGACCGAAGAAGAAAACAGGTCCTCAAATCTAGCCATGGACTGGAGTTTACTTGCCAATACCGGAAAGAAATCCAAGACCACGCAGCTCACATCGCCGGGTGGGGCGCAGGGTGCTCACCTTCGCCGCAGCCGAGCTTCGGCCCCCGGACGGGCGTCTTGGTGCGGAGGAACTCCAGCAGCGTCATGGACGGGTGGACGTCCGCCGCCGCCACCTCATGCCGCACGCCGTTCACGGCCAGCACCACCGCCCTCCCCATCTCGATCTCCACCAACTCCGATGGACACAACCCAAGAAAATGGGATGAGCCACTATCCTTTCTTTTTCTTTCTTTCTTTTTTTGACAATAATCCACTATCCTTTCTTTATAGTATATTACGGCAGCGCGAGGAACAGGTAGCTATATATGCAGTGACTCGATCGGGGAAGTAGCGTGCGAGTGCGCTCAAGATCGGGGATCGATCGGTGATGGGGACTTTTACTTATTTTATTAAAGATAGAGAGAAGAGTGGCAGAGATTGGTCCCCGTGTGCATGGGCATGTGCACGTGCCGGTGTCACAAAGCCACAGCTCGGCCAATCAGGAGGCAGCACACGGATTGTGTGTTTTCTGTCACTACTTCTAGCCGTTCGATCAGATCAGCTCCCTTATAGTGCGTCTTGTGCGCCCCCGGGTGTTTTCGGTTCGGGCGCAAGTTTTTCTCCAGGCAGGATCAGCGTCTGGGACAAAATCTCCTAGTAATTTGGTAGCCGTATTTGCATTATTCAGGATTTGGGTAGAAATAAGATTCTATTGTTTGGTGCGTTGTACTACTATTAGACATGGGAGAAATGATTGTGCGTGTTTGGTTTCAGCATCTCGTGTGGACTGGTAACCTCTTTCCAAGAAGATGAGCTTACCAAACATCACAACTAATGCATAACAAGCACACACCACAATATACACAGGACATAAACATTATAGCAAGTCAACTGCACGGCATACAGAGAAGTTCACAAACGAAGACAGACAAAGTTCACAAGTCGATCATGGCAAGGGCTAGATCATGCTCCGGGCACTTATTCATCACTTCAGTCACGATGTAGTCGAAGATGGTGACCTTAAACAGGTCACCCTTCAGCATCTTGAAGGTCATTAAGTACCCGATCTTGATCTGTTGGGCAATGGCGAAGCCAGCTCACCCCTGGTCAAAGCAAATCCTGCCGCTGACAACCCGGAGCTTCACCATCCAACTGCATCTGGTGTTCGTCTTGAGCATGATCGTCCTTGGCACAGTGCCGAGGAAAGTCCTGAAGCCATTAGGGATTGGCAACAGGTCTAACCCAGATGTCAAGATCACCTTGGCAAAATAAGTTGGACCTACGTGGTCGTGGAAGTGCCCAATCTTCAGAGGCCTGCCCCTCGGCCTCTTGGCGCCGCTGCCATCACCACCATCGTTGGCCCTCTTGGAGGCACTACTCTCACCAGCATTCCTAGAACATGCTCCTCCATTGGTAAGGAGAGCACCTCCGATCAGCATCTTCAAGCACTGAAAAAAGAATCAACAAATGTAAGCACATACATTTTGGTGATCAGACATGAACAATCAAACATGGCCTCAAATAGAATGCACAGATGCAAAGGGATTCTCCTCATGCGCAACACAAATAAGCAATGAATTTGGTTAGCACACAATTTTGTTCATGAAGAGGATCCCTTTGCATTTCATTGTGCTACTTAGTAATCATTGGCCGAAGGAAGCAAAACACAATGACCTAACCAATGCCCAGCTTTAGAATAACTAGCACACACAAGGTAGAGCTGGTGCTACATGGATCCAGAGGAGCTGCATAACCAATTTTGTTGTGCATACCATCCGGTTCCTATAGCACCAACTCTATGAACGAATTGTACTAAGTGTCATCACAAGCTGGGTTCACATTATTTACAACATTTTTCTCATAGTTCAAAGCATTTACAACATGAAGCGATGATCCTACCGAACTAAGTTCCATCAGCTTGAATAGATGGCAGAACCGGGTTCGGAAGGATCATCGCTTCCATTTCCTTACAGTGCATATGTAATCATCGACAGTCGCATAAATGAACAACTATTTTTTGTGCCTCATATTAGGCATTGTGTGTCCAAGATCAATCTTAATAGGCATGCTATGAAGCAACCTATTGGGATCTTGGCCACATAATGCAATGTAATCATCGTCCTATAAGAAGAACATTAATAGTAAAATAATCCCCAATTTTCAATGTATGCGGATGTTGGAGATATGCCCAAGAGGCAATAATAAAAGTGGTTATTATTATATCTTTGTGTTTATGATGAATGTTTACATCCCATGCTATAATTGTATTATAAGGAAACACTAATACATGTGTGTTTTGTAAACATAAAAGAGTCCCTAGTAAGCCTCTTGTTGAACTAGCTTGTTGATTAATTGATGATCATGGTTTCCTGATCATGGACATTGGATGTGATTAATAACAAGGTTATATCATTAGGAGAATGATGTGATAGACACACACCCATAGTAAGTGTATCATAAGATCAAGTCATTAAGTTCGTATTGCTATAAGCTTTTAAATGCATAGTAACCTAATCCTTCGACCATGAGGTTGTGTTAATCACCATCACCGGATGGGTACTTTGATGACATCAAACACCGCTTCATAACTGGGTGGTTATAAAGGTGTCATTGGGTATTCTGAAAGTATGTGTTGAAGCGCATGGACCAAGATTGGGATTTGTCCATCCATATGACGGATAGATATGCTCTGGGCCCTCTCGGTGGAATGTCATCTAGTTAGCTTGCAAGCATGTGACTGGGTCACAAGGGATGATATAACATGGAACGAGTAAAGAGTACTTATCAGTAATGAGGTAGAACTAGGTATGGAGATATCGACGATCAAACCTCGGATAAGTAGAGTATCGCATGACAAAGGGAATTGGTTTCGTATGTTAATGGTTCTATCGATCACGAAGTCATCGTTGAGTATGTGGGAGCCGTTATGGATCTCCAGATCCCGCTGATGGTTCTTGATCGGAGAGGTGTCTTCATCATGTCTGCATATTCACGAACCGTAGGGTGACACACTTAAGGTTCGAAGTTGTTTTAAGTAGATATGGAATGTGCGTTGGAGACCGAATGTTGTTCGGAGTCTCGGATTGGATCCAGGACATCACGAGGAGATCCGGAATTGTCCGGAGAATAAGATTCATATATTGGGGATCATTTTCTAAGTTAGGAAATGTTCCGGAGTATTTGTATGAGGATTCTAGAAGGTTTCGGAATGTTCCGGAAGGTTCTGGAAGATTTTTTGGAGTTTGCTTGAAAACCAAGAAAGGATCAAGGAATCCTTGTGGGGCAAGACAAGGAGTCGTGGGGGAGGAGGACTCCTCCCCCCTCCCAATCCACCGGCCAAGGAAGGGAGGGGAGTCCTACTAGGACTCCCCCTCCCATGGCGCCTCCCTCCTTTAAATAGAGGGGTGGAGGCGCCACCCCCTTGCCCCCTCCACTCTTGCCCTAGCCGCCTCTCTCCTCCTCCTTTCTTCTGCTCAGGCTTAGGCGAAGCCCTGCAGAATTCTCTACTCCACCACCACCACCATGCCGTCGTGCTGCTGGGATTCCGTGGAGAAGATCTACTACCTCCGCTGCTCGCTGGAACGAGGAGAGGAAGGTCTACTTCGACTCCGCACGTGTGACCGACTGCGGAAGCGCTGCTGGAACGCGGCGCCGGAAGGATCGTCCACTCGATCTTGAGATCGGCAAGTGATCGACTACATCAACCACGAGATCCAATCTCGTAACGCTTTCGGATCTACAAGGGTTAGTACAGATCTATCTCGTTGCACATGTCTAATAGATTAGATCTTGGCTTTTATCTAGATTAGATCTGGGTTTTGTTCGTTCTTGCGGTAGAATTTTTTTGTTTTCCCTGCTACGAACCCATCAGTGGTATCAGAGCCGTGTCTATGCGTAGATCTATTGCACGAGTAGAACACAATGGTGTTGTGGGCATTGGTGCTCATGCCGTCTTTTGCTGTGTGTACTTTGCATCTTGCGGTATGGTGGGATGAAGCGGCTCGGGCTAACCTTACATGTCATCGCACATGAGACTTGCTCCACGCTTGACGTGTAACTTGCTTTGCACAAGTGGCTTTGCGGGTGTCTGTCTCTCCCACCATAGTATAGATCCAATTTACACTTTGCACTTGATAGCACTTGTATCAACGTTGTGGTTCAGTTTCGTAGGTAAGATCCGTTCTTATTCGAAAGCCCCAAACCACGTAAAACATGCAAAGAAAATTAGAGGCGTCTAACTTGTTTTTGCAGGGGTTTTGTGATGTGATATGGCCATCATGTGATTGTGATTATATTTGATGTATGCAATGATCCTTGTTGTAATATGGCAACCGGCAGGAGCCTAATGGTTGTCTTTAATTCTGTTAAGACCTGCGTGTCTATTCATCTTGTAATAGCTTTATTCCAAGTAGTTGTAATAGTTGCTAGTGATGATGGACAACCATGAAGCGGCGTCACTGACCTTGACGCAATGCTGGTGATGATGGAGATCATGTCCGTGCTTTGGAGATGAAGATCAAAGGCGTAAGAAGAAAGGGCCATATCATATCACACTAATTATGAATTGCCTGTGATGTTAATCCTTTATGCATCTTGTATTGCTTAGATCGCGACGGTAGCATTATAAGATGATCCCTCTCACTAAATATCAAGTAATAAAGTGTTCACCCTTAGTTGGCACCATTGCTAAGACTCGTCGTTTCGAAGCATCTCGTGATGATCGGATGTGATAGATTCTACGGGTGCATACAACGGGTGCAAGCCAGATTTGCACATGCGGAAACTAAGGTTAATCTTGACGAGCCTAGCATGTATAGACATGGTCTCGGAACACAGAATACCGAAAGGTAGAGCATGAGTCATATAAATGATATGATGAACATGAAGATTGTTCGCCGATGAAACTACATCTTCTCTCCTAAAGATCGGACTTGGTGTAGTGGACTTGGTTCGTGTAATCACTAAGACAATGTGAAGGATGTTGTTTTGAGTGGGAGTTCACCTAGTTAATTTAAGAATTAAAATTGAACTCAATTTATCATAAACTTAGTCTAAACTACTTGCAAATTTGTTGTAGATTATGGCGAACCTCTCCATCAATTTCAATGCGTTCCTAGAGAAAGAAAAGCTTAAGAACAATGGAAGCAACTTCACGGACTGGTTCCATGGACTGAAGATCGTCCTCAGGGCTGGTCATTTGACCTATGTTCTCGAAGAACCGCTGGGTGACCCACCTGCAGAAGATGCCACCGATGACGTAAAGAATGTTTACGCCACTCGAAAAAATCATTACTCCACAGTTCAGTGTGCCATCCTGTACGGTTTAGAAGCGGAGCTTCAGAAGCGCTTTGAGCACCACGACCCGTTCGAGATCATTAAGGAGCTCAGGCTGATTTTTGAAACTCACGCGGCCGTGGAGAGCTATGAGGCCTCCGAAAAGTTCTTTAACTGTAAGGTGGAAGAGGGTAGCTCCGTTAGCGAGCACGTGCTCACCATGTCTGGGCATGCAAACAAGCTCCAAGAGTTGGGGATAACGATTCCTAATGAGTTAGGGATTCACCGTGTCCTCCAATCACTGCCACCAAGTTACAAGAACTTTGTGATGAACTACAACATGCACTGCATGAACAAGACGTTGCTTGAACTATCGTCCATGCTGAAAACTGCTGAAGTGGAGATCAAAAAGGAGCACCAAGTGTTGATGGTCAATAAGACCACCAATTTCAAGAAACAGGGCAAGCCTAAGAAAAAGGGCAACTTCAAGAAGGACGGCAAGAAAGCTGCCGCACCTGCTAAGAAGCCCAAGGCTAGTCCTAAACCTGAAACTGAGTGCTTCTACTGCAAGGGTGCTGGTCACTGGAAGCGTAACTGCCCCAAGTACCTGGCGGATCTGAAGAACGACAACATCAAGAAGAAAGGTATATTCGATATACATGTTATTGATGTGTATCTTACTAGTAATCGTAGTAGTGCCTGGGTATTTGATACTGGTTCGGTTGCTCATATTTGTAACTCGAAACAGCAGCTGCGGAATAAGTGAAGACTAGCGAGAGACGAGGTGACGTTGCGCGTTGGAAATGGCTCCAAGGTTGATGTGATCGTCGTCGGCACGCTCCCTCTACATCTACCTTCAGGATTAGTTTTAAATTTGAATAATTGTTATTTGGTGCCTGTTAAGCATGAACATTATATCTAGATCTTGTTTATTGCGAGACGGTTACTCTTTTAAGTCTGAGAATAAAGGTTGTTCGATTTATATGAGTAATATCTTTTATGGTAATGCACCTAAGATGAATGGTTTATTCTTATTGAATCTCGATAGTAGTGAGACACATGTTCACAACATAGATGCTAAACGAATAAAATTGAATGATAATTCTACATACATGTGGCACTGTCGTCTTGGTCACATTGGAGTGAAGCGTATGAAGAAACTCCATTCTGATGGACTTCTTGAATCACTTGATTTTGAATCACTTGAAAGATGCGAAGCATGTCTAATAGGAAAAATGACTAAGACTCCATTCTCTGGAATAATGGAGCGAGCTACAGACTTATTGGAAATAATACATACCGATGTGTGCGGTCCAATGAGTGTAGCATCGCGTGGTGGATATCGTTATGTTCTCACTTTCATGGATGACTTAAGTAGATATGGGTATGTCTACTTTATGAAACATAAGTCCGAAACTTTCGAGAAGTTTAAGGAATTTCAAAGTGAAGTGGAAAATCATCGTAACAAGAAGATTAAGTTTCTGCGTTCTGACCGCGGAGGTGAATATCTAAGTTATGAGTTTGGCATGCATTTAAAGAAATGTGGAATACTTTCGCAGTTGACACCGCCGGGAACACCACAGCGTAATGGTGTGTCCGAACGTCGTAATCGAACTCTCTTAGATATGGTTCGGTCTATGATGTCCCTTACAGATTTACCGCTATCGTTTTGGGGCTATGCATTAGAGATAGCCGCATTCACTTAAATAGGGCACCATCTAAATCCGTTGAAACGACACCGTACGAATTGTGGTTTGGTAAGAAACCTAAGTTGTCGTTCCTTAAAGTTTGGGGTTGCGAAGCATATGTAAAGAAGTTACAACCTGATAAGCTTGAACCCAAAGCGGAGAAATGCGTCTTCATAGGATACCCTAAAAAAACAATTGGGTATACCTTCTATCATAGATCCGAAGGCAAAGTTTTCGTTGCCAAGAATGGATCTTTTCTTGAGAAGGAGTTTCTATCGAAGGAAGTGACTGGAAGGAAAGTAGAACTCGACGAGGTTGTTGAACCTTCTCTCGGATTTGAGAGTAGCGCAGCACCGGAAGATGTTTTTGTGCCGCCTGCACCAATTGGAGAGGAAGCTAATGATGGTGATCATGAAACTTCGAACGAAGTTGCTGCTGAACCTCGCAGGTCAACGAGGGTTCGTACCACTCCTGATTGGTATGACTCTGCCTTGAACATCATGTTGGTGGACAACACTGATGACCCTGCGACATATGAAGAAGCTATGATAAGCCCAGATTCCGACAAATGGCTAGAAGCCATGAAATCCGAAATGGGATCCATGTACGAAAACCAAGTATGGACTTTGGTGGACTTACCGGATGGCCGTAAGGCTGTCGAGAACAAATGGATTTTCAAAAGAAAAACAGATGCTGATGGTAATGTTACTGTCTATAAAGCTTGACTTGTCGCGAAAAGGTTCCAACAAATTCAAGGAGTTGACTACGATGAGACATTCTCACCTGTAGCGAAGCTAAAGTCTGTGAGGATTTTGTTAGCAATTGCTGCATATTTCGATTATGAGATTTGGCAGATGGATGTCAAAAAGGCGTTCCTTAATGGTGACATTGAGGAAGAGTTGTATATGGTACAACCCAAGGGTTTTGTCGATCCTAAAGATGCTGACAAGGTATGCAAACTTCAGCGCTCCATTTATGGACTGAAGCAAGCATCCCGGAGTTGGAATCAACGTTTTGATAAAGTAATCAAAAACTTTGGATTTATACAAACTTATGGAGAAGCTTGTATTTACAAGAAAGTGAGTGGGAGCTCTGTAGCATTCCTAGTACTATATGTAGATGACATATTATTGATTGGGAATGATATAGAACTTCTTAATAGTATCAAAGCCTATTTGAATAATAGTTTTTCAATGAAGGATCTTGGCGAAGCGGCATATATTCTAGGCATCAAGATTTATAGAGATAGATCAAGACGCCTAATAGCGCTTTCACAAAGTACATACTTGGACAAAGTTCTAAAGAAGTTTAGAATGGAAGAGAGCAAGAAAGGGTTCGTGCCGATGTTGTTAGGTAAGACCTTGAGTAAGACTCAAAGTCCAGCTACGGCAGAAGATAGAGAGAAAATGAATAATATTCCCTATGCCTCGGCCATAGGTTCTATCATGTATGCCATGCTGTGTACAAGACCAGATATAGCACATGTTGTTAGTTTGACTAGCAGATATCAAAGTGATCCTGGAATGGAGCACTAGAGAGCGGTCAAGAATATCCTAAAGTACCTGAATAGGACTAAGGATATGGTTCTTTCTTATGGAGGTGATGAACAACTTGTTGTAAACGGTTACACTGATGCTAGTTGGAACACCGATCCAGATGACTCGAAGTCACAGTCTGGGTACGTATTTATTTTGAATGGTGCTGCAGTGAGCTGGAGGAGTGCCAAGCAAAGCGATTTGGCGAAATCTTCAACTGAATCGGAATACATAGCTGCTTCGGAGGCTGCACAAGAAGCCATATGGATGAAGGAGTTCATTACTGAACTTGGCGTGGTTCCCAGTGCGTTGGACCCGATGGCCATCTACTGTGACAACACAGGTGCCATAGCTAATGCACAGGAGCCAAGGTCACATAGCAAGCTGAAGCACATCAAGCTACGTTTCCATGCTATTCGCGAGTATGTCCAAGATGGTGACATAAAAATTTGCAAAGTACACACTGATCTGAATGTGGCAGATCCGTTGACTAAACCTCTCCCTAGGGCAAAGCATGACCAACACCAGAATGCCATGGGTGTTAGGTATATTACCATGTAATCTAGATTATTGACTCTAGTGCAAGTGGGAGACTGTTGGAGATATGCCCGAGAGGCAATAATAAAAGTGGTTATTATTATATCTTTGTGTTTATGATGAATGTTTACATCCCATGCTATAATTGTATTATAAGGAAACACTAACACATGTGTGTTTTGTAAACATAAAAGAGTCCCTAGTAAGCCTCTTGTTGAACTAGCTTGTTGATTAATTGATGATCATGGTTTCCTGATCATGGACATTGGATGTGATTAATAACAAGGTTATATCATTAGGAGAATGATGTGATGGACACACACCCATAGTAAGCGTAGCATAAGATCAAGTCATTAAGTTCGTATTGCTATAAGCTTTTAAATGCATAGTAACCTAATCCTTCGACCATGAGGTTGTGTAAATCACCATCACCGGATGGGTACTTTGATGACATCAAACACCGCTTCGTAACTGGGTGGTTATAAAGGTGTCATTGGGTATTCTGAAAGTATGTGTTGAAGCGCATGGACCAAGATTGGGATTTGTCCATCCATATGACGGATAGATATGCTCTAGGCCCTCTCGGTGGAATGTCATCTAGTTAGCTTGCAAGCATGTGACTGGGTCACAAGGGATGACATAACATGGAACGAGTAAAGAGTACTTATCAGTAACGAGGTAGAACTAGGTATGGAGATATCGACGATCAAACCTCGGATAAGTAGAGTACCGCGTGACAAAGGGAATTGGTTTCGTATGTTAATGGTTCTATCGATAACGAAGTCATCGTTGAGTATGTGGGAGCCATTATGGATCTCCAGATCCCGCTGATGGTTATTGATCGAAGAGGTGTCTTCATCATGTCTGCATATTCACGAACCGTAGGGTGACACACTTAAGGTTCGAAGTTGTTTTAAGTAGATATGGAATGTGCGTTGGAGACCGAATGTTGTTCGGAGTCTCGGATTGGATCCGGGACATCACGAGGAGATCCGGAATTGTCCAGAGAATAAGATTCATATATTGGGGATCATTTTCTAAGTTAGGAAATGTTCCGGAGTATTTGTATGGGGATTCTAGAAGGTTTCGGAATGTTCCGGAAGGTTCTGGAAGATTTCTTGGAGTTTGCTTGAAAACCAAGAAAGGATCAAGGAATCCTTGTGGGGCAAGACAAGGAGTCGTGGGGGAGGAGGACTCCTGCCCCCTCCCAATCCGCCGGCCAAGGAAGGGGGGAGTCCTACTAGGACTCCCCCTCCCATGGCGCCTCCCTCCTTTAAATAGAGGGGTGGAGGCGCCACCCCCTTGCCCCCTCCACTCTTGCCCTAGCTGCCTCTCTCCTCCTCCTTTCTTCTGCTCAGGCTTAGGCGAAGCCCTGCAGAATTCTCTACTCCACCACCACCACCACGCTGTCGTGCTGCTGGGATTCCGTGGAGAAGATCTACTACCTCCGCTGCTCGCTGGAACGAGGAGAGGAAGGTCTACTTCGACTCCGCACGTGTGACCGACTGCGGAAGCGCTGCTGGAACACGGCGCCGGAAGGATCGTCCACTCGATCTTGAGATCGGCAAGTGATCGACTACATCAACCACGAGATCCAATCTCGTAACGCTTTCAGATCTACAAGGGTTAGTACAGATCTATCTCGTTGCATATGGCTAATAGATTAGATCTTGGCTTTTATCTAGATTAGATCTGGGTTTTGTTCGTTCTTGCGGTAGAAATTTTTTGTTTTCCCTGCTACGAACCCATCAGCGGAACCCTAAACCCAAAAATCTGCATACATCTAGCCACTAACAAGCATAGATGGAACCAATGTATCGATAGATCTAGTTCTTACGAAGGGACAACAAGGAAAGAAAAGACCCTAACCCATAAAATCGACCAAAACTAGCAAAATCGGTACAAATCTACCATCCATGTCAATCATACTCGGAGAATCAGACGATAACAGATAGATCAGCGTTGCTAAAGTCTTAGAGAGTTGGTGGTTCGAGGCCTTACCGCCATTGCTGCAGGTTTGGAGCTTCGGGTTTGTCGAGGAAGAAGAAGAAGCAGTCGTAGTAGCATATTCGCTGCAGCCAGGAGAAGCGCAGTTCTCGCCTAGATTTACCTCCATCTGCTGCCCTCGTGGTGGCCTTCGATCTTCCGGCGAGAGAGGAATCGCCAATGATGATACGGGAGGAAGAGCAGTTGTGAATGGGGAGAGAGTGAGAGTGGTGAGTGATCAGTGAGGGGATTTATGACGCATTCTCGATGCATCGTGCGGTCTCCCACTCTTATCCCCGCATACAGCCGTGTGCCGCCTCTTGGCTCCCCAGGGCTTGTCCCCGCAAAAACGTCCGATTTTGGCATTCCTAGCGGGCCAAATTTTTGGTGATTTAAACTAGTGCGCAGCGAGTTTGGTCCACCATGCGATTCTCCAAACGGGCTTATTTCTGTCGGCCAGGTGCGGGAAACGGCTATGCGGCCAATCAAACACACCCTTGGCCCTTCTGGCCAGCCACCTTGCCTGTCCTCATGTGTCTCGTCAGTAATACGCCACTTTGCCAATCTTCCAGCCACTAGGCACACTTGTCTTCCTACTCTTGTGAATACCCCACATACGCGAGCAACGGGAGAATCGGTGGAAAACGTGACAGTAGAAGAATATGTGAAGCCAACAGGGAACATATATAATCTGCTTAGGCGTTTGAAGATCACAAAGGAGAAATATGAGGTGATTGATCATCCAGGTTTGATTGACGAGCCGCCAGAAGAGACAAGATGGGCGTTCCTCATTAGGGTTTGTGCTAAGACCCCCTTTAGCGACCCGACGCTCTTCACGATGATGGAGGTGTCCTAGGGAATGCTCAAGAGGTAAAATTTAGATCCATAGATGACTATACGATCACATCGTTGTTCAAGTGATTTGTGTTGGAGATATGCCCAAGAGGCAATAATAAAGTGGTTATTATTATATCTTTATGTTTATGATAAATGTTTACATCCCATGCTATAATTGTATTAACCGGAAACATTAATACTTGTGTGTTTTGTAAACATAAAAGAGTCCGTAGTAAGCCTCTTGTTAAACTAGCTTGTTGATTAATGGATGATCATGGTTTCCTGATCATGGACATTGGATGTCGTTAATAACAAGTTCATATCATTAGGAGAATGATGTGATGGACACACACCCGTAGTAAGCATAGCATAAGATCAAGTCATTAAGTTCGTTTGCTATAAGCTTTAAAATACATAGTAACCTAATCCTTCGACCATGAGGTTATGTTAATCACCATCACCGGATGGGTAATTTGATGACATCAAACACCGCTTCGTAACTGGGTGGTCATAAAGGTGTCATTGGGTATTCTGAAAGTATGTGTTGAAGCGCATGGACCAAGATTGGGATTTGTCCATCCATATGATGGATAGATATGCTCTCGGCCCTCTCGGTGGAATGTCATCTAATTAGCTTGCAAGCATGTGACTGGGTCACAAGGGATGACATAACATGGAACGAGTAAAGAGTACTTATCAGTAACGAGGTAGAACTAGGTATGGAGATACTGATGATCAAACCTCGGATAAGTAGAGTATCGCGTGACAAAGGGAATTGGTTTCGTATGTTAATGGTTCTATCGATCACGAAGTCATCGTTGAGTATGTGGGAGCCGTTATGGATCTCCAGATCCCGCTGATGGTTATTGATCGGAGAGGTGTCTCCATCATGTCTGCATATTCACGAACCGTAGGGTGACACACTTAAGGTTCGAAGTTGTTTTAAGTAGATATGGAATGTGCGTTGGAGACCGAATGTTGTACGGAGTCTCGGATTGGATTCGGGACGTCACGAGGAGCTCCGGAATTGTCCGGAGAATAAGATTCATATATTGGGGATCATTTTCTAAGTTAGGAAATGTTCCGGAGTATTTGTATGGGGATTCTAGAAGGTTTCGGAATGTTCCGGAAGGTTCTAGAAGATTTCTTGGAGTTTGCTTGAAAACCAAGAAAGGATCAAGGAATCCATGTAGGGTAAGACAAGGATTCGTGGGGGAGTAGGACTCTCCCCCCACCTCCTTGATCCGCCGGCCAAGGGAGAGGGGAGTCCTACAAGGACTCCACCTCCCCATGGCGCCTCCCTCCTTTAAATAGAGGGGTGGAGGCGCCACCCCCTGCCCCCCTTGCACTTCAAACCCTAGCCGCCTCTCTCCTCCTCCTTTCTTCTGCTCAGGCTTAGGTGAAGCCCTGCAGAATTCTCTACTCCACCACCACCACCACACCGTCGTGCTGCTGGGATTCCGTGGAGAGATCTACTACCTCCGCTGCTCGCTGGAACGGGGAGAGGAAGGTCTGCTTCGACTCCGCACGTGTGACCGACTGCGGAAGCGCTGCCGGAACGTGGCGCCGGAAGGATCGTCTACTCGATCTTGAGATCGGCAAGTGATCGACTACATCAACCACGAGATCCGAATCTCGTAACGCTTTCGGATCTACAAGGGTTAGTACAGATCTATCTCGTTGCACATGTCTAATAGATTAGATCTTGGCTTTTATCTAGATTAGATCTGGGTTTTGTTCGTTCTTGCGGTAGCATTTTTTTGTTTTCCATGCTACGAACCCATCAGTGGTATCAGAGCCATGTCTATGCGTAGATCTGTTGCACGAATAGAACACAATGGTTTTGTGGGCGTTGGTGCTCGTGCCGTCTTTTGCTTTGTGTACTTTGCATCTTGCGGTATGGTGGGATGAAGCGGCTCGGGCTAACCTTACATGTCATCGCACATGAGACTTGCTCCACGCTTGACGTGTAACTTGCTTTGCACAAGTGGCTTTGCGGGTGTCTGTCTCTCTCACCATAGTATATATCCAATATACACTTTGCACTTGATAGCACTTGTATCAACGTCGTGGTTCAGTTTCGTAGGTAAGATCCGTTCTTATTCGAAAGCCCCAAACCACGTAAAACATGCAAAGAAAATTAGAGGCGTCTAACTTGTTTTTGCAGGGGTTTTGTGATGTGATATGGCCATCATGTGATTGTGATTATATTGATGTATGCAATGATCCTTATTGTAATATGGCAACCGGCAGGAGCCTAATGGTTGTCTTTAATTCTGTTAAGACCTGCGTGTCTATTCATCTTGTAATAGCTTTATTCCAAGTAGTTGTAATAGTTGCTAGTGATGATAGACAACCATGAAGCGGCGCCACTGACCTTGACGCAATGCTGGTGATGATGGAGATCATGTCTGTGCTTTGGAGATGGAGATCAAAGGCATAAGAAGAAAGGGACATATCATATCACACTAATTATGAATTGCCTGTGATGTTAATCCTTTATGCATCTTGTATTGCTTAGATCGCGACGGTAGCATTATAAGATGATCCCTCTCACTAAATATCAAGTAATAAAGTGTTTGTCCTTAGTTGGCACCGTTGCTAAGACTCATCGTTTCGAAGCATCTCGTGATGATCGGATGTGATAGATTCTATGTGTGCATACAACGGGTGCAAGCCAGATTTGCACATGCGAAAACTAAGGTTAACCTTGACGAGCCTAGCATGTACAGACATGGTCTCGGAACACGGAATACCGAAAGGTAAAGCATGAGTCATATGGTTGATATGATGAACATGTTGATTGTTCGCCTTTAAAGCTACATCATCTCACGTGATGATCGGACTTGGTGTAGTGGATTTGGTTCGTGTAATCACTAAAATAACTCGAGGGATGTTGTTTTGAGTGGAAGTTCACTTGTAATTTGGATTAGTCGAACTCAATTTATCATAAACACAATCAAAGTGAATTTGCATAGTTTTTTGTAGTCATTGGCATCCGTTCACCACCTTACGCTTAGTTATAATTGAGATAGTGGAACTATAGAAATTCTGGATATTTACTTTACGAACTGGTATCGTATTGTTTTGAATGTCAATTTGAAGTTTATAAGTCCTATTGCAAACTTTCAGCAAACTCTAATTACTCCATGAAGTTTAATAAGTGGTATTAAATCAAGAGTAAGAATTCCAATGTTAGTATCTAAAGTATCATGTTTGCCTCCATGATTATTGATATTCAAAAGGTTGTTTTAATATCAAGATTATATTGGAGCTGAAAATTGTTTCAGAAACCATCATGTGTGAAAGATATTGTGATATCTGAAACAATGTTTTTGGTTGCATTATGATAGAGTATAATTTAGCAAAATACATGTTCTCATATTGTATGAGAATTTGTGAAGGATGGAGATGCTAGGCATCCGAATCTACCAAAAAGGTTTTGGGAACTGATATTATATTCGCGATTCTTCCTTATAGGCTATAGTAGCTTGATCATGAAAGTTGTCATGATAAGGATGAATAGAAGATGTAAGTAAAATGTTTACTACACTAAAAGATTACTAAAGAATGGATTTTTGAAAGAACACCAAACATTTGATGATGGTGATCCACCTCAAAGTGCAAGTCCAAAGGTATTAGTAGTTGACTATATACGCTTTGTACCATGTGTCATGTTGATGACACCACTATTGATGTTGATAGATTCTTTTAAAAGAAAAGGAATTGCTGAAAGAGAATCTATAAAATATTTGGCAGAAAATAAAAGGTTGGAGATGTCCAACTTAGGCATATAGAAGATCTACATGTTATGGTTGTATTCCTTGCTTGTTAAACAATGTGGTTCTTAGGTATTGGATACCGAATTGGTTGGTATGAAGTGTCATACAGAACAACACAATTCATGAACTGCAATGGCCTAAGTAACTAGTAAGAGAAAATGTGATGATGTTCATCAAAAACAAACAAAGAGTTGTTGTGTTGCTCGTTAACATCAAAGCTTGCCTTCAAGATTTGTTTCAATAATTGTTATTTTGATCAGGTATTATAACGACAAAAGGTTGTTCAAATAATTACGTTCCATAATAGATGGATAATATACAAGTCTGGTAGGAGAAATAACGACCATAAAACTAATGCTAAAATGTCGCAAGACAAATGATTGAAAGATCACTTGCAAAGTGACATCCCCGTTTAAATTATATTGAAAGGATATATGAAGAAACTCCATGTTGATGGATATTTGGAGTCTTTGATTTGGATCAAATGACGCTTGTGATACTTTCCTGGAGATAATTAAAACTCCGTTCGTAGGCCAAAAGAGGAACGGACGACTAACTGATTGGAATTTGTACATATTGATGTATATAGTCCATTATGTGTAGTCGTGGGCGATGGATTTCAACATCATATGCTTTCTCCGAAGATTTGAGTGAGTATATGTATATACTTACTCAATAAGGAAGAAGTATGAAACATTTGAAAAATGTTCAAAGACTTTCAATATGAAGTGGAAAATCATTGTAACAAGAAAAATAAAAGAGTTTATGATTGGATCATAAAGAAAGATGTTTGAGTTACAAGTTTACAAAACACCTAAGATTTGAGGAATCGTTCCATGGATTTGCATTTCCCAAAACACCATAGGAGTATGGAGTGTTCGAGATATGTAATGAAACCTTGTTTTACATGGTAAGATCAAAGGTGTCATTTATAAAACTGCCATTATATTTTAAAGATTAAAGCTTTAGTGACTACCGCTTTTACACTGAAAAGAGCTCCATCGTGATCCGTTGAAATGATACCATATGAGTTATGGTTTGGGATAAAACCCGAATTGTCTTTTCTTAAATTTTGGTATGTTATGCATAAGTAAAATGTTTACAACCAAAGTCGAATAAGCACGTCTTTGTAGGTTATTCCAAAGAATTTGTTGGGAATTTCTCCATAACGCCGAGGACAAAAGAGTTTGTCGCTTGGAACGTCAAGTTTCTTGAGAAGGAATTTTTCGTGAAAAGTTAAGTGGGAGGACAATAGAACTTTGATAAGGTTGTTGAACCTTAGCTATATGTGCTAAGTAGCGCAGCGCCGGAAAGTGTCCCGGTGGCGGCCACAATGCTCATGGCTCTCGTGATTACAAAAGGTGTGATCTCGGAGATTAGAGTTCCTATAGAACCGTGTGGGTCGGTAAGAATCAAATAGTAAGATTTGATAAGCAAGTCGTTATTGTTTTGACAATGATGAACCGACTACATGCAAAGAAGCGATGATGGGCCCTGATTCCATAAAATGACTAGAAGTCATGGAATCCGTGATAGTATCCATACACGAGAAATCAAGTTTCTGAACTTAGAAGACCCTCCGGAAAGGTGTGAAGCCTATCGGTCGTGTTTGGATCTATAAAGAAATAGACATGGATATTTCAAATCTATGAAATAGTCGACATGTCGGAAAGAGTTTACGACAATGTTCAAGGAATTGACTATGATAAGATTTAATCTTTCATAGCGATATTTAGTCTAGACGGATTAATGTAGCAACCACTACATATATTTTGGTATATGGTAGTTGAACAAACAAAACAAGTTCTTCTAATAGAATGGTTACCTAGGACGTGTACATGACACGATCCAAAGGGTTTTGTTAATTCAAAGGATGCTAAAAGAGTATGCAAAACTTCAATGGTTGAAGTGAGCATCGCGGAGTTGGAATCTTCAGAGACGATGAAGATGTTTGCATTTTGCAAGAAATTAAGTGGGAGCGCTAAGACATATTTCTAATACATTATGTGAAAGACATATTATTGATTAGAAATAATGTATCTTTTATTGACACAGGTTAAGAATTTCATTTCGATGAAAGACTTAGGCATAACTCAAGAATTAGGCATCAATGTCTATATGGATAGATTGATGCGCTAATATGGTTTTGCCAAATGTACATAGATAAGATGTTGAATGAGTTCAATATGGAAACAACAAGAAAGGTTCTTGACGCACGGAAAGGACTAAATCAAGATTCAAGTGTGTTGACACGAGATTCAAGTGTTTTGACACTTAGTGAGATCACGAGAATATTTTGATCAATCATTCTTTGAGATGTACACATCCAGATATGTCCTATGCTTGAAATGTTATGAGCATATACCAGAATGATTCATAAGATGATCATTGGACAATAGTAAAGATATTCTTATGATCTTTGGAAGAACTAAGAATATATCATGTATAAGTGACAAATAGTTAAAGGTAGTTCATTGTAAAGTGTTACATTGATACTAGTTTTGTCACAAGATACAAATTAAATTTATCTCAATTTAGACTATGGGTGGCACAATATAATGGAAAGGATGTTCCATGATGGATTTGGATGAGTTCCAAAGTTGAGATATTGTGACGGATACTACAACAAAAAGGCTAAGTATATAACTGCTATAGTAGCAGCAAAGGAGGGCATTTGTGTTAAGTAGTTTGTTATCAAACTAGGCGTGGTTCATAGCGGGATAATACTATGAAGAAACATTGTACGACAATTGTATCAACATGATTTAATCCCAAGGAACTAAAGGTCTCACCAAAGGACCAAATTTATACAATGCCATCTCATTGAAGAATGAGTAATGCGTAGAGACGCAAGGACATGCAAATACACACGGACTTGGAAGTGTCAGATCCGAAGATTATGTTTACCACTAGCAATAGTGTCTATACAACACCAGAAAGCCATAGGTGTTGAATGCACAAAGTTTTTTAACTAGATTATTCGCTCTAGTGCAAGTGGGAGACTGTTGGAGATATGCCCAAGAGGCAATAATACAGTGGTTATTATTATATCTTTATGTTTATGATAAATATTTACATCCCATGCTATAATTGTATTAACCGGAAACATTAATACTTGTGTGTTTTGTAAACATAAAAGAGTCCCTAGTAAGCCTCTTGTTAAACTATCTTGTTGATTAATGGATGATCATGGTTTCCTGATCATGGACATTGGATGTCGTTAATAACAAGTTCATATCATTAGGAGAATGATGTGATGGACACACACCCGTAGTAAGCATAACATAAGATCAAGTCATTAAGTTCGTTTGCTATAAGCTTTAAAATACATAGTAACCTAATCCTTCGACCATGAGGTTATGTTGATCACCATCACCGGATGGGTACTTTGATGACATCAAACACCGCTTCGTAACTGGGTGGTCATAAAGGTGTCATTGGGTATTCTGAAAGTATGTGTTGAAGCGCATGGACCAAGATTGGGATTTGTCCATCCATATGACGGATAGATATGCTCTGGGCCCTCTCGGTGGAATGTCATCTAATTAGCTTGCAAGCATGTGACTGGGTCACAAGGGATGACATAACATGGAACGAGTAAAGAGTACTTATCAGTAACGAGGTAGAATTAGGTATGGAGATACCGACGATCAAACCTCAGATAAGTAGAGTATCGCGTGACAAAGGGAATTGGTTTCGTATGTTAATGGTTCTATCGATCACGAAGTCATCGTTGAGTATGTGGGAGCCGTTATGGATCTCCAGATCCCGCTGATGGTTATTGATCGGAGAGGTGTCTCCATCATGTCTGCATATTCACGAACCGTAGGGTGACACACTTAAGGTTCGAAGTTGTTTTAAGTAGATATGGAATGTGCGTTGGAGACCGAATGTTGTTCAGAGTCTCGGATTGGATTCGGGACGTCACGAGGAGCTCCGGAATTGTCCGGAGAATAAGATTCATATATTGGGGATCATTTTCTAAGTTAGGAAATGTTCCGGAGTATTTGTATGGGGATTCTAGAAGGTTTCGGAATGTTTTGGAAGGTTCTAGAAGATTTCTTGGAGTTTGCTTGAAAACCAAGAAAGGATCAAGGAATCCATGTAGGGTAAGACAAGGATTCGTGGGGGAGTAGGACTCTCCCCCCACCTCCTTGATCCGCCGGCCAAGGGAGAGGGGAGTCCTACAAGGACTCCACCTCCCCATGGCGCCTCCCTCCTTTAAATAGAGGGGTGGAGGCGCCACCCCCTGGCCCCCTTGCACTTCAAACCCTAGCCGCCTCGCTCTTCCTCCTTCCCTCTGCTCTGGTTTAGGCGAAGCCCTACAGAATTCTCTACTCCACCACCACCACCACGTCGTCGTGCTGATGGGATTCCGTGGAGAGATCTACTACCTCCGCTGCTCGCTGGAACGGGGAGAGGAAGGTCTGCGTCACTCCGGACGTGTGACCGACTGCGGAAGCGCTGCTGGAACGCGGCGCCGGAAGGATCGTCTACTGATCTTGAGATCGGCAAGTGATCGACTACATCAACCACGAGATCCGAATCTCGTAACGCTTTCGGATCTACAAGGGTTAGTACAGATCTATCTCATTGCACATGTCTAATAGATTAGATCTTGGTTTTTATCTAGATTAGATCTGTTTTGTTCGTTCTTGCGGTAGAATTTTTTTGTTTTCCATGCTACGAACCCATCAATTTGGTGATTGGAACACGACAATGCATGGAGGGCCCTGGTTGTTTTGTCGCCGATATGCTACCGTGATTGAGGAGTATGACGGGCTTAAGAATATTCATAGTGTTCCTCTTGATTCAATCTATCTCCTCGACGTAGATTATTGGACTGCCGGACCTGCTTCGCAATGCTTAGGTATTACATGTTCATGTGAAAATTTGTGATTGGGAGTGTGGAACCAGGCAAGGGATCACAAAAGTCCTAGGTGCTGTATGAGAAGCTATTGTGGTTGTGTTGCGTGTGGGTGATTGGACAAACAATATAGCAGTGTGGTGATGGTCTGCATGATCCATTGACAAATCAGTACGGTGATTTTATGGTGGTGCTGCTGGAGGGATTATGGTTCCAACCGAGAAAGGAGTTTGTTTTAAAACCTAAACCAAGTACGGTGAGAGGGCGAGGAGGAAGGACCACGACCTGGAAGAGGAAGGGGTGTGGGTCGGGAAAATTTTACTCATGAACCTACAAGTATGGAAGAAGATATCCCCGACGGTGGCTCAAACTTAGGAGAGACGGGTGGATGTTTTAGAAAAACAGGGGCGCCGAACCCCCCAACCCCATTTTTATTAAAATGAAGCCAAGAACATAGTGTAGCACGCAAGGAGAAAAAAAGTCATACTCCTAGGTAGTGTCACTTATTACAAATCTCAGTTCCAGGACTATCTTCAAACCCAACATAGGCACGCAGGCGAAACAAAACAACTAGCTACTGGAACCCATTGGTGTTGTCAATGAAGAACTGCCGACGTTCTACATCTGTCTTCAGGCCGACCAAAAAGTCCGTAGTAATTCTCCTTGCTTGAAGTCCAAAAGCTGTAAGCTTCTGTCCATCTACCGAGAGTGTGATTCCTTGCATAGCGGATGCCATATCATCAACATTGTGGTACCATGATCCCAGACCGTCACTAAGCGTGACCACTGTATTTTCCTGAAAAAAAATATTGTTTTGAAATTTCCATAAAGAATAAAGGAATGCAGCAGCAATAATATTGTAAACGAAATTTCCAGACAACCATAGGTGGAGTAAAGCATCAATGCTATATATATGTTGCTAGCAAGAACCTCAGCAAGCATCTTCCAAATCTGTCTAGCTACCACACAGTCAAAGAACATGTGAGGAATAGTTTGAATTTCCGAAGAGAATATATGATGACTGCAAGTGCACATATCGATTGTAGCTGGTTTCGAAATAAGAGTACCGAACCCACAGAGAGCTCTTTGGTTAAGATCTTTATGCCCCTCGTCACCGTCTATTAAAGGATACTTGTAAGTGATGACCCACAAGTATAGGAGGTGTATCGCAGTATTTTCGAGGGAAGTTAAACCCAATTTATTGATTTGACACAAGGGGAGCCAAAGAATATTTATAAGCCTTAACAACTGAGTTGTCAATTCAGCTGCACCTGGAAACAATCTTGCTCACATCATTTTATCAGTAGCAACAGTTTTGTAGTAGGAATAGTAAAGTAACAGCAGTAGCAAAACAAAGACAGTAGTAACAAAAGCAGTAAACAGTGGGATTCTAGTGCGGTAGGCATAGGGATGGATGGACAGGTGTTGCATGGACAAGACAATTCACATAGAAATCAGAACATAGGGCAATTGCAGATAAATAAGATAAAGCATCCAAGTACTAGACAATCCTAGACATGTGTTCCATATATAGTCATACGTGCTCGCAATGAGAACTTGCACAACATCTTTTGTCCTGCCAGCCCGTTTGCAGCGGGGCCTCTAGGGAACTACTGGCAATTAAGGTGCTCCTTTTAATAGAGCACCGGAGCAAAGCATTAACACTCCGTAAACACATGTGATCCTCACATCAAAGCCTTTCCCTTCCGGCTATCCCGATTTCTGTCACTTCGGGGCCATAGGTTCCGGACAACGACGTGTGTATACAACTTGCAGATAAGACCAGAAACAATACTATCATAATGAATCAATAATAAGTTCAGATCTGAAATCATGGCCCTCGGGCCCTAGTGACAAGCATTAAGCACAACAAGTTGCAACAAAGTCATAAAGCACTAATAAGAGATACTAGGCACTATGCCCTAACAATCTGATGCCATTACATGAACGATCTCATCCAATCCCTACCATCCCTATAGCCTACAACGGGGGATTACTCACTCTTAGATGGGGGAAACATGGATGGTCGATGGAGATGATGGTGAAGATCTATGGAGATGGCTCCAGGGGCACTTCTCTGTCCCGGCAGGGTGCCGGAACAAAGACTTTCTGTCCCTCGAATCTCCCCTTCGGTGGCGGCGGTGCAGCGGAACTTTTCGTGGAAAAACGTCGAACCCCCTAAATTTTTAGGTCAGAAGGCTTCTTATAGGCGAAGAGGGAGACCGAGGGGGTGCCTGGGGCCACCACACCAGGCCCTGGCGTGGCCAGGCCTAGCCCGCGCCTGGGGGGGTGTGGCCAGCCCCTGGCCCTCCTCCGTCTCGTATTCTGGCTCCGTGAGTCTTCTGGAAAAATAGGCATTTTGGCTTTTGTCCCGTCCAATTCCGAGAATATTCATTTTCTGACTTTCCTGGAACCAAAAACAGCAGAAAACAGGCAGCTGGCACTGTGGCTCTTGTTAATAGGTTAGTCCAAGAAATCATATGAAAAGTACTCCAAAGTTGGAACAAAACACAAGAAAGTGGATAAAACCAAGCATGGAACATCAAAAATTATAGATACATTTGCAATGTATCAGTAAGCCGCCTTTGATTTCAAGTAAAAGGTGTTTGAAAGGTTTTTGGTTGAATGTAGAAAACTAATTAAAACAAGTAAAAGAAAATAAGTAACAGAATCGTTTAGAATGGTGGTTGAACTCAATAAGGCTAAAGCATTCTTGAGGATGCAGGATACACCACTAGCATCTTGCAATTTATCATAATTAGGATAACCTATTTCTTATATCATGATATGTGTGGAGAGAGCTCCATAATAAGATGTTCACTACAAGGCTTGTAGGTAGTCACTTTGTTGAGCCAAGAATGAGGTCATCTCTAAATAACCACCACGATGTCTGAGAGCAGTCACCTATACAGACCACCACAATTAAGGGTCTCCCCGTGGATATCGTAATTAGCTTAGTGAATATCTCTTTATTCCTCCTTCGACCGTGCAGGTTGCTAGCCGGTGCTTCTAGTCACAATAGCTCTGGGCACACTTCCAAACATGTCCAAAGGATTTTACCCTTTTCCTTAGACCCGAAGACAAATGATATGTGGCCAAATATACATACCATCTAAAGAGAGAGATCAAACACACATCATAGATCAATAGATCATGGACATAAGTAATAGATCATCTTTATTTTATTTCATAATAGTGCTAGGGTTTCTCCATCTCCCCAAGAACGAAGGAAACTACTCGCACATGGAAGCAATCAACAACATCATCATTATCAAGTGGATGGATAAAAGTATGGGGATGAATCTAGTGCAAACCACAATTGAATCTGGAATTACAACAAGATCTAATGAATGAAAGACGGGGGTAGTAGTGGTGATGGTGATGCAGCGGTTGATGATGAAGGGGATGATGTCATATACTCCAATGATCCGTGAAGCAGGAAGGATTTTCCCTTCTCCAAGTTCCTCCTCTAGATCCCTTTCTGGTGTGGTTTTACATGGCTGGAAGTTTCTATAAATGTTAGATCTCTGTCTTTGCAAGGTGAAAGTATTTGACGAGGCAGTCACGTTACCACATGGTATGGGCGGACGGTACGGTCGGGCTCTGCCCATAACCCCAATGTGTGTGAAAATCTCCTAGGTGCGAACAGAAATCAATTAAATGACTTTTATCACTTAAAAAAATATTATATTATAACATAATATGATAGTTCCAATTGATATGTTCATAAGAGACTTAGTAATTCGGGATCCTGTTGAAACAATGACAAAAGGTGCGGACAAACGCAGTACAATACCAAAAACCTACTCTACTTATGTAAAAACAAAATATAAACATGCTTTAGTTTTGGACTCATCAATAGACAAGTTTAATCAATCAAATTACGACATTTTTCCAAATTATCCCTACTCAACAAGCGATTCTGGGCTAAAAGCCACATGGACACTTGGACCCGACCTGTGAGTCGAATCTTCCAAATAGCAGCAAGGTGTGGCAGGCGAACACCGCCATCATTGACCCATTGATAGAAAGATTTTACCGAGTACTTACCGCAAGCCTCAGGGCTCCAAACAAGATTATCCACCTGACATGTAAGGGAGATAGGCTCCAACAACCTATACAACTCATGCCATCTACACATCATAGGAGTACTAAAGCAACATCGAAAAGACAAATGAATTTCGTTCTTAACCATAACCTCAACAACAGTTGCTGTAGATTCATTACAAATGGAATACAAATCCCAAAAAAGTGTCGCCAAAGAGAAATTAGATACACATTTGTCCATCCAAAACAAAATAAGGAAGAAGCTAAGCAAAGGTCGGCAAAAAATAAGGAAAATGCCGCGAAAAAGAAATATCACCATGTTATGGGGATAGGTGGCTACAAGAGTGCGATGCCTAAGTGGGAAAAGGCTAAGGCTACCCGGACTGTTAAAGGGATCACTCCAGCTATAGCAGATTGGCCCGAGAGGTCAAGAAATTGGTTTCTTGGGCATGGGGGACCGTTGGACCCACAAACATGGGAGATTATTGGAAAGAAAGAACTTGTTGAACCCTCGAGAGAAATTGTTAAAGAAATAACTGAGCTTTGAGAGGGAAAGTTACCGAGAGAGAAAACGACGAGCCGACACGCACCCTCGAGAATCCTGAACACACAGGGGGAACACGAGGCTATGGACCTTCTGTTTAGTGGAAGAGTGGATTTTCCGAGTATAATGGCAGTTATAGAAGCCGAACGAGAAAAAAGAAGCAGAAGGCAGACTGGTTGCAGAAGGTAGAAAGAAAGAACGAAGAATTGGAAGCCATGTTAAAGCGGCAGCAGGAGCAACTGGACGAAATTAGAGGAATGGAGTGTCATTAAGATCCTGCAAGTACTGGCCCATCTCAGCGGAAAAGCAGCGTGGCTTCCATGAGGGCCCATGCTGATGATGCACTAATGATGGATGATGCAACGATGCCTCGCTACCCCGTGGATGATATCACGGAGATGACAAATTGTGATCTACATCGGTCACTGAAGAACATATCCATGAAGGTGGCGCTCAGCTTTGCTTTACCTAGTGAACCTGGAGCATGCTTCCATGGAAGTCATATTCTAGCTGGCTATGCTTGTGTCAGGGTGGATGAAGTTTTGATGGTATTTTAGTCACTGGAGCTTGACATCCCTGCAGGTGAAGGGGAGACCACACTGGGAGAAGTCACGCATGGTTTCATTCTATTGAAAAAGGAAAACATCATGTTTCCAAACTCGGCGTCAAGGCCACCATCTCCTCCGAGTAGCTATCCACCTCTAGCTCCACCCCTCCCCAAGAGGGACCCCAGCGCGACTCCATTTCGATATTTGGCGTCTTAGCCGACTCTGCCCACTAACTCTCAGGGGGAAAAGCGGAAGAGTACCACCGCTCCATCAACTAATACTACTCTTACGAAAGGTACAACAAAAAAGAAAATCAAGGCGGCTCCTCCCAAGTTACCTTATGAAATGACTGATGCCGAAACCGACGTGGTCGTGGCTGCCGATGTGAAACAGCCCCAACCAAATGAGAAAATAGATCTGAAAGTCAGGCATCACTATGTGGACATGTTTGAGCAACCACCATCACATTTGGAAAATAGGCCATCAGACTATGACCGTTGTATTACGAAGACATATAACCATTAGAAGCGGAAGAGTAGTAGTAGTGCAAGTGGGAAAAAATTCCCCAGCTCGGGCACAGGCAATACAATTGATCCCCCGCTCAAGGTGCCCGATCAGAATTATGGGGACTTTGCTAGGGACGCTGGTATGAGTGTTTCTCAACTACTAAGCGACGCAGATCTCCCAAAAGCTGATATAACAAGGAAATTTTTCCGCGGGGAGCCTCTGTTCATACCTGAGCAGGTCATGCGTCTACCAACATAAATGCGAAGATTGCATTAGTGGTACATGAAAATCGCAAAGGAAGGGCGCGTGATGCTCATGGTGGCAGTTAAAATGTCGCACTATTTCCGTGAAGACGCAATATGTATTATGATTGCAGAACTATTTCAGTTATACAATCAAGACGCCCTCGACAAATCTCTCATAAGTTGCTATTGTTTGTAAGTGATTAATTTACTTCTATAATTAAGTCTCTAGCCCATCTCGTTCATTGCCTGTAATTATCCTCATTATATTATTTTGCACGCTATGATGGAGAATGAATATTCTCGAATGTAGAAAATAGTCAATCTTTGACATTAGGTTCATTGACCCAAATATTGTTAATTTTGTTATGATACGAGACTACGCCAAGGAAACAAAGACTAACTTGCTAATGCTTTTAAAGATCGAAGATTACAAAAAGAAAATACTATTTTCTTACAACTTTAGGTGAGTGTTACTATCTTGAACATATTCACTTTCGCTTACTCGATGTTAAGTGTAATTGATGAGTTACTAACGTATATAAACATGCGCAACTTCTACTGGATTCTGCTAATCATTCAAGTTGACGCTGGAAGAGTTGATATCACGGAAAGACACTGATGAGTACAACGACCTAACTGATATGCTCCAGAAATAATTTCAATCATTATCGCACTATATCGGCCTCTTTCGTTAATTTCCTGATATCAATTAATTAATAACTCCTTTATTCATTTTGTTTATTGGGTAGGGTTTGGAAACAGTTCACTAAGGAGGTTCTCGGTCAACGGAAAGAGAAGCTGCGTTCTAATCCGATCCCGGTAAGTAGTACTAGCTAGGCCTGCGCATCTCTTTAATCCTAGTTTCAATACCATTATCATGATTGATTATTATTTGGTTGAATTCTATTATTATAAAGTGCTCGAGGCAGCCACATGGGACTAATTTATGTGGATACTACGTTTGCAAGTTCATTTGCATGTCCATGAGTGAGCCGCCCATGGATCTAAAACAATTTTATGTACATAAACAATATATTTACAATTTTTATTTTATGATCATCAATTGTGTTGAGTTTCATTCATATTTTGTATGATTATTGATATATTCATATTGATCTCCTTCTTTAAAGATCGAAGATATGCTAGAGAAGCTCCTACCAAAGGACCGCCTACTAGCAATTCAAGAGGAATTGGCGGAATTTTTGCTTACCGAGGTCATATCTAAAACCGGATAACACCATTGGAACTAAGAGCATCTCCAGCAGTGACGCCATTCTAGCGCTGCGCTATATTAACTGTCAATATACAGCGCGAGGGCTCGTGCACAGTCCTCTAGCAGGCGCTGCATCCTCGCGCGTGCTATAAATTTTTAGTGCCACGGGACGTTTTGCGCTATCTCACGCCGAATATTTTGGGCACCAACTACAACACACGGTATCTCTCAGCTTGCGCGTGGAGAACTAACCGCCAGGAAACCTCCCCTCCCGCGCACAACCGCCACCTCCAAGTTCCCATCTGCGCGGCCACCGGCGTAATTCTGGCGATGGACGAGACCACCGACACCCACCAACCCCTCCCTACTTTGTTCCCCCACTGCTGGCGCTGGCGCCGGTGCATCCCCGCCGCCGCCCGAGCCAAACCCTAGCGCCGGCGCCAGGAATAGTTACTTTGCTGTGGGGAGCGCTCCCGCCGCAACTCGCGCCCACTTCAGGCTGCCACGGACAATCACCATTGTTGGGAAGCTCCCGCCAATCGCACCACTGAAGGGGAGGAGCATCGCCCGGAAGCGCACGACAACGGCGACAGGTGGGCAAGCTCCCAAGCCCAAGTCAGCAAAGAGCAACGTGGAGGCTCGGCGCGCGCAACATCCACCCAACCCCCAAGCGCCAACCACCTCTGCTCCGCCTCCTCCACGTCTGACGGCAACCGTGGCAGCCATCACCGTGCACAACATGATCGATGAAATGGCAACAAGGTAAAAAAAAATCCTTTTTTTGTTTTTTTGACATACATGTGAATGTGTAGTAGGATTGTGACATGTGTATACATTGTAGTGTTGATAATGAAAGTTTCTTGGAGACTATGGAGGTTGGCTCCTCTTTTGCACCAACAACATATCTAGATGAAAATGATGAAGAGGAGTTTGCGGTGGACGAGGAAGGCGAAGGCATGGTTGAAGTGCCGCGTGGTAGGAAGGCAAACTACACCATAGAAGAGGATGTGTTGCTTTGCAAGACTTGGTTGAAAATTGACATGGATCCGTCGGTTGGCACCGACCAAAGTAGAGACACATATTGGATAAGAATGAAGGACTACTTTGATGCACACAACACAAGTGAAAATGTCCAAACCAATCGTTCTCTTTGGTCCCGTTGGTCGGTCATCAACGACGATTGTCAAAAGTGGGCGGGTGTGCAAAAGAATGTTGATGAAATCAACCCAAGTGGTACCAATGAGGTGGATAGGGTAAGTTCTTCTATTGTGTTCTAGTATTTTGTTAAGATGTGCATATGTTGTTGTTCTATATACTCATTTCTTCTACTTTGTTCACAATGTAGCTTAGCATGGGTCAAGGCTTGTACCGAGATGAGGGAAAGAAGAACAAGAAAGGCAAGAAGATCCTTGGAAATCCATTTACCTTGCACCATTTCTATGAAGTGCTAGGGAATGAGGAGAAGTGGAAGAACCGTGGGATGGACATGCCAACAATGTTGGCGGCGAATGCAACCGCGGAGGCAACTATCATAGATGATGATGCATCAAATGATGAGGATAAGAAGAGAAGCCCCACTCCTCACTCGGTTGTCAACACAAAAATACCGATGCTTGGAAGGAAGGCCGCCAAAGATATGAAGGGGAAGAAGGCCGGTGATGGTGACATAACAAAATCTATGGAGAGGATGGCCAAAGCAACAATGGAATACAACGAGGACAAGAAGGAGACCGAGGCACGTAGGGTGGCATTGGAGGATAGGTTGGCGGCCACCGAGGAGAGGAGGTTGGCATTGGAGGAGAAGAAGTTGGCCAATGAGTAGCATCAACGCCTCATGAAAGAAGAGAGAAAGCTCTTCTACATGGACACAAGCCACATGGATTAAAGGCAAAGAAGTACATCAACCTTACTCGCGACGAAGTGTTGGACAAAAAAAGAAAGATGTCAAACTTATTGAAGGCCCAAAATGAAGGGATGAATGCACCGGGATATGGAGGCATTGGTGGTTGTGGAGGCTATGGAGGCATGGGTGGCTTTGGAGCACCACCAGGAGGCTATGGAGGCATGGGTGGCTTTGGATGCCGTGGATTCATGGGACAAGCACATGCACCCTATGGAGGCATGGGAGCACCACCGACACCATATGGAGGCATGGGATCACCATATGGATGCATGGGACTTGGAAGCATGGGCGCCATGGGTGGCATGGGAGCACCGTCGGGTGGATTCATGGCCTCCTTGGTTGATCCACCGTCGTTTACCAATAATGCATATGGAGATTCAACCGCCAACACTATCGTCCAAGACTCCCAAGAAGAAGCACAAAATGGAGATGACGGTGGGATGGATGATGTTGACAAGTGATGTCGTGTGTGTATGTTTGAGTCTCATTTGTGATGAACTTGTTTGTGTGGAATTGTCGTTTGTGTTTGAACTATGTCATTGAGTCGAACTATGCTATTTAGGTTGAGATTCGGGGATTTTAGAGCCATTTGTTCTTGATTTTTTTGGTCCATTTTGATCTTCCTGTGATAGTTGTTCACTGTGTTTTTGGTTTGCGCCAGCGTCGCGCGCTGCAGTTTCTAGCGCCCGCCGGGGAGGGGGGGGGGGGCTTTTTTCCACTTGACGCGCGCGCTGCAAAATGGCACTTCCGATGGAGGACGCGACGACAACGCGCGCTCTAGCCTAGCGCAGCGTGCTGCAAATGCAATATACAACGCGGGCAAATATCGCCACTGCTGGAGATGCTCTAATGCCTCCATATAATTTAGTGATCTCCATGTAATTTAAATATATGATATATATATATATATGTGTGCTCGTAAGAGAAATTATATATATATATATATCATCTCTTGGCACGTCACTCACATACGCCAAACCTCCCTCCTCTATGGATCCATCCACACTAACCCTAGATACCACATCTTTGATCTGCTGCCTTTTGTTGCGGCACATCCTCCTGCCATGACACAAAATCCGCTCCAAAATGCTGCCGCGGCAACCCGCTGACACACCAGGTTGCACGCCACGTGGAGTCATTTAGTACCGGTTGGTGATACCAACCGGGACAAAAGGTCCACCAGCCCCAGCGCACTACCGCGACCACTTGGAGACACGTGGAGGTCATTTAGTCCCGGTTTGTGGAACAACCGGGACTGAAGGACAGGACCTCTAGTCCTGATTTCGTAGTCCCGGTTGGGCAAGCGGACTAGAGGCCATTGTTCTACTAGTGCTAGTTGTATATAAAATTAGTACAATTTTTTAACATATTAATTCTTTTACAATCTTGTTAAGCCTTTTTCATTCTCAACGTCATTAGCTCTGGAGTGAGTTTTAAAAACAAATCGACGACTATAGGTCTTCCTATACGAAGTACTCCATTTGGATAAAAGTAACCCTTTCTCCAAATATTCGCACGAAATAACCCTATTTGAAAATAACCTCTTTGTATGGCTCCCGCCCGCAAAGAGCCATGCCTTATAGTATGACTCCGTGGTCCAAGGCGTCGTGATCTGTAACATGGGTCTGATATACAACATGATGCCTCAAGTCACGTTTATTATATAAGTACAAATTGTTGGTGTAAAAAAATGACTTTTTAGAGATGTTCTTCATTTGGTGCCAAACTTTCAGAAATAGCCTATTATTGTCGAAATCATCTACGACGAAGTACTCTAAAATGACTTGCAACCAAAGAACATTGACTGGCGGAAACTCCATCACCCGAGCGTGGGCTTTTCCAGCTTAGTAGAAAGCACATACGACGAGTGGCAGCACATGAGCATATCATCAGCAGGGAAGAATCCCAGTGGCCCTGCCGTACTCGACGACGTCCTGAAAGATCTCACCCAGGTCATTGTACTTGTACTCAAACCCTTCCCCGATGAGCTTCTTGGAAGAAACAGACACTCTTGGCTTCTCAGGGTACCCATCAAAACTGCAAAAAAACGACGCATGGATATCGATTGTGAAGGTGTGTCTCGAGGAGGGCAACTCATATATACAGTCTGATATACATACCTTTCGGGTTTCATGTTATATTGTGGGTACTTGTCCGCCAGGAGACGGGCGATCTGGGGGACGGTGGTGTTGTGGCTGCAGCAGATGTACCTCCCCGACGACGGCTCGTTCTCGGCAAGGAAGACCTCGGCGCGGCAGAGGTCGTCGACGTGGATTATCGCCACGGAGTCCGTCACCGACTGCAGGGCGTTCAGGATGTCCAGCTGCGCCTGGTCACCTTCGAAAAGACACCAGACGGGTTTTCAGTTGGTCGTCGTTAACTGAGCTATATATAATGAAATGATAGGAGAGAAATGCTCACCAGTCAACAAGGAGAGGATGGCCGGGACGCTGGTTTTGGCCAGCGAGACCGGCGCCGCGCCCAGGGTGAACGCGGGCAGCAGGGTCACCAGGCTGATGCCGCTCTCCTCCGCGAACTTGCCAGCCGCCTCTTCCAGGAGCACCTTCGACACCGCGTAGTCCTGCAGCGGCGCGACCACCGTCAGGGGGTCAGGGCATGGTGTTGTGTCGGACCGACCGAACATGTGTATGTGTATGTGTGTGTACCCATGCCGGCGGCTTCTCGGCTCGCAGGTACGGCACGTCGGACCAGGAGCTCTCGTCCACCACCACGCGGCCGTCGCCTTCCACTGGCTTCCGGTGGTACACCGCGGCGGCGTCCGAGGAAGTCAGGATCACGCGCTTCACCGTCCCTGATTTCGCACACGACCTCATCACGTTCAGGGTCGCTTCGACGCCGGCCTGGATCATGTCTCTCTGCCGCCGCGTCCCAGAACATGCAGTAAGATTATTAGATTCATCATTCCCAAAACATAATTTAAGCTGCTGCTTCTTGGTGAAGCTTAGAACTCCCTCAAAGGTTGGGTGGGGGATAAACCTAAGGCTAAGGGGATCACAATTGAAAGCGAAAAAATAGATACTCGTTGCCATCCAGGATTTGAATTTTTTTAGAGGAGATAGAGGTCTTAAGTTGTGATGAGTTGTCTATCATGCACTTTGTGAAATGGAATCTCATTTGCAGAACAAAAAAGAGAGGAGGTCTTGGGATAAAAAAATGAATACCAGTTTGTTAGAGAGAAACTTGAAAACAAAGAGTTGTGGCAAAAAATATGTTAGAGAGAATCCGATTGCCTTTGTGGTGTCAAAGCAAGGGGATTCACCATGTTGGTCAGATATAATAAAAAATTATAGATATATATGTTGAGCATGGAAAATGTTACTAGGGAATGGTAAATGAACAAGTTTTTGGGATGATACTTGGTGTACCATGTGACATCCCAAGTCTGTCACCACCAATGTTCCATGCACTTTGATCATCTGCACCATCTTATCGTGTTATTTGATCATCTTGCACCATGTCACCTTTATTGTTGCATCATATTTATCTTGCTCATCATCATGTTACAACATCTTTCATAAATATGACCTCATCAACTATCTTCTTTTCTTCTTTTTGTTGATCTCTCTTTCTAGGTCGTCTTCTTTACTTTCAGGGTTTCCAAACCCTAGACTTTTTCTATTCACTCTATCTTATTTCAAATTGCCACATGTGTGCACCTCTCTCTCTATATATAAGAATGCACATGATTATTTTTGAAAATGAACAATGCCCCCGGTTTCCTCCTTAAAAGATTAATTATCCTAAAACTTTTGTGTAGGAAGTTGTTTCAAAATCATAAAAATTCAAATTCTAGAAAAAATTTAAACCTAGCTTCTGTTTTTTAAGCATTGGGATGCATCCCACTTTTCTCTCCTTCCAGCCCACTCGGCCAGCGCATTTACCCTTCCAAGCAACCGACCTTCTTCCCACGTGCAGAACTAGCCCATCGCGCGCGAAGCCCAACCCATCTCCCACGCGTACCGTTTCGCCAGTTTCTCTTCCCCATGTCCTTCTTGTCACCTTCCTCCACTAGCGGAAAGCAGCGCGGGAGCATGAGCGTGTGCGCCTGCCCCGCTCCACCAGCTCCCTCCTCTTTATCCCTGCATTGAGGGCGCCCAATTTCTACGGACCCTAATTCTCAGCCACCAACCTACTTCCCCTCTTCTTTCTTTCCCCTTCTCCATGTCATCCACGTTCTCCTCTCTTTCTTAACATGGACAAAGATCAAATGTGTTAGAGGAGGACGATGACCTAAGTCTCCCCTTCGTCACTGAGTTGCACCAGCAGGTAGCCGATGACCCCCGCTTCCTTTCCCCCTCTTAATTCCTTCCTTCTTTCGATGTACCCCTCATAATTGATCTCTAAACCTAGCTATCACTGCTAGTCACCGCAGTTGCCTTTGAAGACGATGAAGCAGTCGACACTTTGGACCTTGCCAAGATCATGGCTACAGGCTTCCCTCTTCCTCCTTTACTTCATGGATACCCCAGGAACCATAATCGGGCGGCGCAACCTCGCCTCGGATGAGATCTTTGTCGTCGACTACCATGCGCCGTCATCACTTCTCCTCAACCTTGCCGACACTCTAATGCCCCTTAGTGAGAAGGGCGACCACCCTTCTCCTCTCCTTGATCCCCTATGTTGATCCCACCATTGCATGTGTCCGATTGTGCGGGAACGGGCTTGCCAACGTCGTTGCATTTCCCCCTAACGCCAGACGTTCCTGTTGTTCATATTCAGTTTCAGCAGTTAACTTCCGTAGGGATGAGATAACCTTGTTCTGTTAGGTTTTGGTTAATGATCCTTAGCACACCGCTGTGGCAACATTTCGTTAGATAACGCATCCTGAGATATCATGGGTTTGATCCTCCGCGAGCGATCTAGTTAGGTGTAAAAAGGTTAAAAATAAATTTGATGAAGTTTTTGCATATTAGCCCTGGTATTTACTCTGTTAATTACATATTCATGTCCATATGCATGTACTTTTACAACATGAAACCTGAACTAATGTTTATTTAAATTATCTAGTCCCCGTAAAGTTTTCATAATTAAAATGAAGCCCTTAAATTCAAACAAAAGTATTTAAATTTGAATAATTCATATCTTTCAAACAATTTGGAATTTGGAAAAACTTTGAACATGAAAGTTATCTCAAATTTCTCAAATATTTCAAATGTGCTTTCTGTTTGCAGGTTTCACTTTCCTAACTTGTAAAACCTTGCACAAAATGACCTTTTTGCCCCTATATCTGAATTTGCCATAACTTTAATTCTACAACTCAAATTTAACAAATGGTATGTCTATAATCATTAGGAGAACATGGGAAATCCATTTCTGCATTCATAGATGCACTTTGAACAACTTTACTTTCCTGGTATTTAATATGCAATTGAAACATAATTAAATGTGTGCATTTAATTTATTATTGCTTGTTCCTTGTTTATGGCCACTTAAACTTGATGCCTATATGGTTTAACTTGCAATTGCACATTAAATTTTCTTTCATAGTTTTTTCTTGCATTGCACTTTATTTATATGATTGTGCAATTTATTTTCTTGTATGTGTGAATTTGGTTCTTCTCGATATACTATACCCCCGAGGAGTGTGAGAACGAGATAATATATCCTAATTTCTAGTACCATCCTAAGGGTACCACTCCTTCTGACCCTTCAGGAGAGGATCTCAACTTTGCTACCTATTTTAGTTTTGCTTTACTTCTACTTATCTGCTATCCTTATTATCATTTCTTTAGTTGTCTTGTTTTCCTATATTGTCTCCTGTAGCTATATATGTCTTCCATACCTATTACTGTTTTGTGTTTATTCTTGGCCTTTGCGTGTCCTTACAGCTTGCTTATCATGTTGTACTACTGTTTTGGATATCTTACCATGCTTATCAATTTGTACTTTCTATTACAATATATCACTATTACGGGTTTTTGAAATAAATTGTGACATGGTGATAAGTAAAAATATTTGGCACCGGCAGGGAATAACTTTTGTCAATTGCTTGTGTTTGTAGGACCTAGAAAGTTCTTGTTATCAGATCCAAGATAAGCGTGCTAACCACACCCCGGAGATTTTATGGGACCCCTCGATCTAATCGAAATTGCCACCTTCCCCAAGGGACACAAACTAGTTTGAATTATTTCCATTTTCCATGCTGGTCGTCGACAATTGAAGATGGTGCACCAATGATACGTGTTTGCATTTTGATCGTGCGGTCACTACATGCATACATGTGGGGTACGTTGTTGGCAACTTCTTAGCCCCCCTAATTGGGCAACCATATGTGTTGTCTCAGTGGACATACCTTTGAATGTCTTGGCGATAGGCTCAAAATTGAAGGCCCAAAGAAGGAGCACAACCGTACTCTTGACATGGATAACCTTTTTGGGTGGTTACTTGGCCCGGGCTGGAGATTATGGGAGGGTAGTGTTGAGATATTCTAGAGGGTGCTTCCTATGGTACCTTGAAGAGTGGATCGTGAGTGTATTGCACCCCTGCAGGGTTTAATATTTTTGAGGAGCCATGTCCATGGCTATGGACGCTTGGAGATGTGTCCAAAGATCATAAACAACTTGCACTAAATAATAATAGCTTGTTTATTAAGAAAGATTTACTTCAAGTAAAGAAACTCATAAACTCCTAAAATTCCCAACTATGTGAGTACCATGGAGTTACGTCCTTGTCGGTTATTCAAGGGGGTTACCATGGTGTGGTGTTATGATGTCATAGTTCTAGTTGGTTATTCTACGGATTCGTGTGAATATGTTCTTCTTATCTATCTCTATTACTCGAAGTTGTAGCGTGTCTCTTTAGTTGTTTAGTTCTTGCTTTCTGCCACCTGAGCCTCCACTATAAGTACCTTTGTAGGCGAGCACGGTTGAATTCTAGTCTCTACAGTACGCACCTCAATACTGACGCTCTTTTATTGTGTCCCCATGCCGGACCCCCTTTTGATGAATAGGTGTGAGTTACTCCGAGGATCCCTATGGTGGATAGTTTGTTGAGTATGTGGATGACAATTATGACTCCCAACTCTAAAGTTCCTAGGCAGCAGCCTGGTGCCTGCAGTTATATAGATATACATGTTTATCTATATTGATTTATCATGTGGATGTTGACTGATACCAATGTGGATCCTCGGAGGTTGACTGGTAGCAATGTAGCTCTAAGGTTTCTAGGCTCTAATGTGGACGTTGACTGGTACTGGGAGGTATACAGTTAAGTCCATGTATGCAAAACTGACATATGTGTGGATAAATAGAAAATTTAAGTGCATATGGAAGGCGAAAAATACTACCTAAAATTGTGATTTCATTGTGGCTTATTTGGCACAACTCAATATCAACAAAAGATAATATGTTTAGAAGGGGCCGCATGGGTAACAAGAAACGAAGGTTCCGTGAAGTGGAGGAATCAATTCATCATTTATTAATTAATTTCCCTGCTGCTAAATATATGTGGAGCATTGTTAGTTGGTCTATAGGTTCTCGTGACAGACCTAGAAATTTTACACAATATTTTGCTCGGATTGTGAAATATACTAAAGATTTAACAAATGTACATGTAGTTGGGGTGTCGGCTTTGTGGTGGGCTCTATGGAAATTAGGGAATATAGGTCCTTTTTTTTTGAAAATACTGATAAAATTGCTTGCTGAAATAATTAGCTATGCTTGTGCATTTCTCAAATATTGGGCAGAGGTACAGAAATAGTGACAAGACAAGCAGATGGTATTGGGATGGAGCAGACGTTCGCTAGTTTGTGCGTTTGAACTAGTACAAAAACTAGACCCGTTTTGTGACGTGGCGGTAGCTGGTAAACATCGGGGTGGCATTTTCAATTTATATTGTTTCGGGCTTTGTGTGTAAAACCTTGAGTGCGAATGTTAGCAAAAACTTAATTTCTATTTTCTTTTGAGTTTGTATAAGACTTGTGTTCCGTTATCTTGAAGGCAGTGGAACCCGGAGCCAGTTGGGCTTCGCATGGAGAAAAAACATCCCCAAAAGTTGAAACAAACTGGTTGGTTGGGGTTATCGTTTACCTCGGGATCTGACGACCCGATGTCCATGGGGGCGGCAACGAGGAAGGCGTAGTCGCAGCCGGAAACCGCGTCGTCGAAGCTCCCTTCGACGTTCAGCTCCGCACGGATGATCTCCAAGGGGCCAAGCGCTTGCAAGTCCTTGAGGTGAGAGTTCTTCTCCGTATCATCTATAGATCAGTAATAAAAAGTAGAGAATCTTTAGAGACTATTCTGGTCATTAAGGTAACTATGTTTCGCTGATTGGAAATAAGCATGCAGCATCTAGTGGAATATGAGCAGAAACGAGCGAGGAAGACAAGACAAGAACCGAACCGGGGTTTCTGACGGTGGTCTTGACGGCGTAGCCCTTCTCGAGCAGCGTCTTGATGAGCGCCGAAGCGATGTACCCGCTCCCTCCGGTGACGCACGCCGTCTTCCTCCGCCCACCATTTTCGCCTGGAGATGTCATCGGTGGATCGCCGGCGGCTGCTCACTGGACACTACGTCTCCTCGGGGAATGGAACGTTGACTTGAGGCACAAGGCTCCCATGGCCCAAGGAAGCTGCATGTATATACTACTAGTATGGCGTGGACTGTTACTCCCTGGATCCAAGGCTTAATTAGCACGTTGTTTTCTGATCGACATGTTGACCACAACGGCGGCAGCATCTCAGATCCACAGACGCGCCACGAGCGCTCGATCGGGGAGAAATCGAGGACGGGTGACAATCAAAGCTGTGGACCAAGCGGTAAAGAGGAACATTTTCGCGTGACCAAGGCACTGTTCATGCAATCTATATACAGTGCACACTCATCACTCATGAGCAGTACCACATCTGGAGAGATTTACATACGATGATTACCCGACAGTAATTTTTTGTGGTGATTTTCCAACAGTAAAATGCCGGCACACAATTCTTTAGCAGTAGTTCTTTTACTACAATAATTATCTCGTGATGATCTTCCCACGATACGTGACTCTTCGACAGAACGGTGTAAGAACAATAGTACTCCACCCGTAATTCTTTGCCCGCAACTTGTACGCAACAGTAGTTCTCCATTAGTAATTACCCTATGATAATTCTTCAAAGGGCGTAATCCCTATGTACTAGTAATTCTTCAATAGCAATTCTTCGACCGCAAACAGTTATTTTTTGACATAGGACGGTATATGCGCAATACTTTTTTGACAACAATTTCATGACCCGTAACTCCACAAGGGTAACTGCCTTCTTGTATAGTAGCTTTGAGGTTTTCCTACGATAACTTCTTCTGGAACAAAATGCTCCACTATTCGTCATCTCTTATATTTGGCAAAATATTACTGCATTCTTCTATGGATCGCCTCCAGTAATTCTTTGACAATATTTTTTCAACAGATTTCTTCGGCATTCTTTTTGTTGAATGTAGTTCTTCAATAGTAATTGTACAACATTGCATGGACAGTAATTTTTTGGCAGCAATTCTCCAATGATGGCTGCCTTCTTCTACAATGAGTTCGGAAAATATACACCACTATCCGTCGCTTCTTTTATTCAAGAAAAATAATATTACCTTCTTCCACAAAAAAAATCAAAAAAATAATCCTTTATTTTCCGCATCTTTTATTCAGGAAATTTCACTACCTTGTTTTATTGATCGCCTTGTGATCACCCTACGGGCGTACTCCACTATTTGTCGTCTGTTTTATTTGAGAATATACTACTATCTTATATTGATAGCCTCACGGTCACTCTACATGAATGCTACTACCTTCTTCCACAATAACTTAAATAAATACTTCATTATTTGCTACCTCTTTTATTTGGGAAAATTATTAATATCTTATTTTATCTATTGACTCACGATCACCCTATTGTCGTACTCCACTATTCGTCACATCTTTTATTCGTGAAAAGTATTACTATCTTATGCTAATTGCCTCACTGTAGCCCTATGGGATTACTACTACCTTCTTCCACAATAATTTTGAAAAAAATACTTCATTGTTCATTAACTCTATTATTCGGGAAAAATATTACTATCTTCTTTTATTGATCGCCTCACGGTCACCTTACAAGCATACTATTACCTTCTTTCTCAACAACTTCAGAAAAATACTTCATTATTTGCACGTCTCTATTCGGGAAAACATTCATACCTTCTTGTATTGACCGCCTTGCGAGCATACTACGGGCGCGACATGTCTCCGCGCCAAAGCTCCCTAGTAGTATATACAATTGCACATCCCTATGCAATTGTGCTTCTACGAGAAAAAGTGTATAGTTTTTTGTGCATAAAATTGCACATACATGTGAAGATACCTTCAAATTGCACACATATATACATTTGCGCACATATGTGCAATTACTCATATATGTGCAAACACACATAAAAATATCAAGAGTTTTCGGTTGCACACATATGTACAAATATGCAGACATGTGCAAACACACATACAAAGGCGCCTAATGCTCGGTTGGTCGAGAATTACTTTAATTCTCGATCGACCAGGCTAAGCTGGATTGTTTGCCTCATGGGTTTTGATTTTCTATGTTTAAATAAAAGCCCAATGACAATGACAACCACAAGCCCAACAACAAGTGAAATATGGAAAAATAAATAAATAAAGTAATACATGTAGATACTATACTTAAACTGCGTGGGTTTCCTTTTTCCTACTATACTCAATCTGTTTTCCAGATCCTATTGATACTAGGTTGATGTATGCATGGTACCATGAGCAGCAGCAGAGACCCCTGAAAATTCTCCACGTTGATAAAACTTATCTTTGCATGGATTTGAATTTTTTACAATTTCATTGCTCAGAAATTCCATCGAGAAGAAGAGAGAAAAGAAGATTTTGTTGCCCATGGGGATGTTATGCCATCCATACGGGATGTTAAATTATTCTGCCTGGAATAAATTATCACCCATCTTAATTTTCATAATAGAGAAGAGCTCCTAATATTTCTTGCCAGGCATGAAGGAATCCTACAACCACGCATGAAGGAGGTTGAAACACAGATTGGTTGTCGAATCGACGGAGGATGTCAGCATCGATCGCAAAGCATGTACATTGGAGGCCAAGCATGAGACAAGGCTGAAGGAGGTTGAAATACATATTGGTTGTTGAATCGATGGAGGATGTCAGCATCAATCGCAAATCATCATAACATTACAAACTAGTATCATATTATCATCATATTTTTTATTTCTGAAATATCAATGCAAAGGTATTTACAAGGTCTACTTTTATTAGTTTTCGTGGATCTATGTGCTATGATACTCTTTTTTTATTGTTCTAATAGATCACCTTATTATCTATTGTACTGCAATATATATCAATGAATCTTTCATTGTGTGATCCATAAGAATATGATGTCACGAAGGTCCCATTATTAGATTTACACAATGTGATCATGCTTGTACTTGCTTCCCATGCTCGATGGTTAAGCAGACCGGCCGGTTGTTTGATCTAGCATGCTCTTATTGGTTGTGCCGACAAAACTCAATAAATTGTGTCCAGAAATCAAACATAAGACCCCATGACGAAAGAGGTCCACAAAATATGCATACAATTCACCGTACAAAATTATAAAGGCTGCCATCAAGACATGCATGTGGACTCTAATGGGCATATCTGCTGTTTTTAACTAGGAGAGCCTAGTCTTTTTCCTGTCAAAGAGAAAAAATAAATGTTTGTCCATTGGCCATAACGGTAAATGTTCAAGGTAGGTGCCTAACTTAGAATTAAATTGGGGAAATTTTCTATCCTCCTTAACTGAAATTGAAGTTCGTATTGCTTCCTTTAAATTCAAAGAATATTTAGGGCCACTAAATTTCCTAATTACTCTTTCTACATTGATAATTCTTGTATGTGCTGAAGTATTTTTTGGTAAATCTATAATTCTAGTTGGCTTCATTATTTTTGATAAGGTAAATACACATGCATGCCAGCCAAAAGCTAAATAAACATGCATGCCAGAACCTACTTTGTTCATCTTATCATGCAAATTGGTTATACTTTTCATGGTACAGAAGGAATAAACCATGTTCTCAATGTATGCATATACTTTCGCTGGGCCATCTATTAAGCATGCAAAAAAGTAGTCAGCGATCTCTCTGCTCTTCCATACAGAACACCAGGGGAATCAAAACATAAGCGATGTTTCCGTATTTCTGATAAGCCTAAGCCTACGTCGAAACTTGGTTACAGAACATTGATCCCATTATTAATTAGATATCACCACATAGATATGTCTAGTACTCATATTTTGGCACCATATTGGTATGATACTTGATAAGGCGTCATAGCATAAAAATTATATAGTAGTTTAATTTACATGATACTAGTTTACGATACTAACACCATAGTGCATAACATTACAAAATAGTATCCTAGTATCATCATATATACTTAATTATAATATCTCCATGCAGAGCTATTTAAAATGTTTGTTTTATTAGTTTTTCTAGATCCATGTGCCATGATACTATAATAGAGCATGATACTGATATGCCATCTCTTTATTAAAATATTGTGCCACATCGGCTTATTATCGATAGTACTGCAATATACATCAATGAATCATCCATTCTACGAGGCATAAAAATATGACGTCATGAAGTTATCATTATTAGATTTACACAATTACTGTATGGTTGTTACTTGCTCCCTAGTATCGGTGGTCAAGCGGACCGACCGGTAGTTGGATCCAACATCCTCTTGATGGGCATGCCGACGAAACTAAATCAAGTCTGTACATGAATCAAACTTAAGTCTGCCCAAAGGAGGTCCACAAAATATGCATATAATATATTTTATGAAATTATCAAGGCTTCCATCAAGCCATGCATGTGGTCTCTACTGGGCATATCTTCCGTTTGTGTGCTAGGAGCTGAGCCAAGTCTTTTTCCCGGCCTAGAGTAGAAATCAGTGTGTTTTCCATTGCCTATAATGGTAAATGTTCATGGCATGTAGTTTGGCACAACTAAGTTAGAAATAAATTGGGAAAAAAATACTATAATCTTTCCAGTGAAATTTAAGATAATATTGCTCCTTTAAATTCGAATAATAATCACTGTAACTAAACTACCCAATACCTCTTTCTCGATATACAGTTGTTATATGTGCTGAAGTATTTTTTTTGGTAAATCAATAATTCTAGTTGGCTTCATTATTCTTGACAAGATAAATACATGTGCATGCCAGCCACTAAGGAAGAAGAATTACCTAATTGTCTAAATCTTATTTTTCAACTTGGTTTTAATATGGATAATATAAAAGGAATAAATCATGTTCTCAATGCACGACTACAATTTCAAACAATCATATGTTAAGCCGGAAAAAAGGTTGTCAACGGTCTCTCTTATGGATCTTCCGCACAGAGAACCAATGAAATGTGACATTCTATGTGATGTTTACGTATTTTTTATAAGCCTACGTCAAAATTTGATTACAAGATATTGGTCTCATTATTAACTAGACATCATCATATGAATATGTCTAGTTGGAACTCATATTGTGGTGCCATATAGGTCCGTATAGTACTTAATAAGGTGCCATAGCATAAAAAATCACGTGGTAATTTAATTTATAGGATACTAGTTTACGATAATAACACCATAATACATAACATTACAAAATAGTATCCTAGTATCATCATATTTACTTAATTATAAAATATAATGCAGAGCTATTCACTAGCATGTCTATTTTTATTAGTTTTTCTAGATCTATTTGCTATGATAAAAAGAATACAACATGATACTTATATGATATTTCTTTATTAACTATTCTGCCACAACAACTTATTATCGATTGTACTGCAATATAAATCAAATGAATCTTCTATTGTGCAAGCCATAAGAGTGTGACGCCGTGAAGGTTCCATTATATTTACACAATGAGATTACACTTGTTACGTGCTTCCTAGCCTCGATGGTCTAGTGGACCGGCCGGTGGTTGGATCTAGCATTCTTTTCATGGACGTGCTAACAAAACTCAATCAAGTCTGTCCAGAAATCAAACATAAGGCCCAACGAAGGAGGTCCACAAAAAAGATGCATATAATATATGGCTGCCATCAAGTCATGCATATGGACTGTACTGTGCATATCTGCTGGTTGTGTGCAAGAAGCTGAGTCTAGTCTTTTTCCTGGCCTAGAATAAAAATCAGTATGTTATCCATTTCCCATAATGGTAAATATCCAATTTAGACGGTTTCAAACAACTAAGTAAGAAATAAATTGGGGAAATTTCCTATGATCCTTAAAATAAAATTGGAGATAGTATTTCTCCCTTTAAGTTGAAAGAATATTCACGGCAATTGAACTACCTAATACCTCTTTCTCGAACTATAGTTCTTATACGTGTTGAAGTACTTATTGGTAAGTATATAATTCTAGTTGGCTTAATTATACTTGACAAGCTAAATACGTGTGCATGCTAGCCACTAAGGAAGAAGAATTACCTAATTTTTTAAACCATATTGTTATACTTGGTAACTTTTTTCTATCCACCACCTCCAAGGCCACCGTCTCCTCCGAGTAGCAATCCAGCACCTCCAAGTACACTCCTCCCCGAGAGGGACCACCCCAACGCGAGTCCATCTCGATCTCCGGTGCCTCAGCCTTCTCTGCCCACTATCTCCTAGGGGCAAAAGCGGAAGAGTACCATCGCTCCGTCGACTACTCGGAAGAAAGGTACAACAACAGAGAAAGTCAAGGCGGCTCCTCCCAAGTTACCTTACAAAATGACTGATACCGAAACCGCCGTGGTCGTGGATGCCGATGTGAAACACCAGTTAGCACCGAAAAGACCCAAGCCAAAGGAGCCAATAGATCCGAAAGTCAAGCAACACTTTAAGGATTTTCTTGCACAACCACCGCAACATGTGTTAGATAGACCAAATGACTATGACTGCTGTATTGTGAAGACATGTAACGAAAAGAAGCGGACGGGAAAAACAATTCCCCAGCTTGGACAACATGAAGTACAGTCGACCCCCCCCCCCCCCCCCCCCCCCCCCCCGCTCAAGGTGTTACCCGAACTGCAAATAGATATGGAAGAAGCTTCAAACTTAGCTAGGCTATGTGGTATGACTGTTGAAGAAATGCTAGGCGAGGCAGATTTCCCCAAGGCTGATGTAGCACCGAAATATGTCCACGGGAATCCTCTGGTCAATCCTGAGTAGCTTGGACATCTACCAACACAAATGCAAAGATTGCATGACTGGTACTTGAAAGTCGCAAAGGACGAAGAACGAGAAAGGCTCTTGTTGGTAGTTAGAGAAGAGCATTACTTCCGTGAAGACCAAATATCTATTGATCTTTAAGGATTTTTTCAGTTATACAATCAAGACATCCTCGACAAATCTCTCGTCAGTTGTTATTGTCTGTAAGCGATTAATTTATTTCTGTAATTAAGTCTCTGGCTCAGCTCGTTTATTGCCTGTAATTATCCTCACTATATTATTTTGTACGCTATTATACAGAATGAAGATTCTCGAATATAAAAACGGGGAATCTTTGATGTTGGGTTTGTTGACTCATATGTCATTAATTTTCATAAGATAGAATGGCTCGCCAAGGACACATAGGCTAAGTTAATATTTTTTTTAAAGAGACAACATTTCAAAAATCAAATACTATTTCCATACAACTTCGAGGGAGTGTTACTATCTTGTGCACATTCTATTTTGCTTACTCTATATTAAGTGTAATTGATGAATTATGTATGAATGCATGCGCAACTTCCACTGGATTCTGCTAATCATTCAAGTTGACACTAGAAAAGTTGATATCATGGACTCATTAAATAAATACCCTAATAAGTACACGAGCCTAATTACAATGCTCCAAAAGTAAGTTCAATCATTATCGCACTATACCGGCCCTTTTAGTTTATTTCCTGATATCAAGTAATTAATAACTCCTTTATTCATTTTCTTTGCTGGGCAGGGTTTGGAAATGGTTCATCAAGACCGAAAGGGGTCAATGGGAACCGGAGTTGACTTTTCATCGGCTATCGGTAAGTAGTACTATCTAGGTTTGCGCATATCTTTAACTCTAGTTTCAATATAATTGCCACGCTTTATTATTATTTGATTGAATTCTATTTCTTGTGGAGTGCCCGAGGCAGCCACCGGTGACTAATTTATGTGGATACTACGTCTGCGACTTCATAGGGACACGTTCAGTGAGCGGCTGATGTCTACGCACTTCTACTCTTGTAGACAGTTGTTGGGCCTCCAAGTGAAGATGTTTGTAGAACAGAAGCAAGTTTTCCCTTAAGTGGATTACCCAAGGTTTATCGAACTCAGGGAGGAAGTGGTTAAAGGTATCCCCTCTCAAGCAACCCTGCAATGAAGATACAAGAAGTCTCTTGTGTCCCCAACACACCCAATACACTTGTCAGGTGTATAGGTGCACTAGTTCGGCGAAGAGATAGTGAAATACAAGTGGTATAGATATAAGACAATGGTGCCAGAAAATATTTTGATGGCGTGAAAGAGACTAAAGGCAAACTGAAATAAAGATGGAAACAAGCAAACATGTAACAGATCTAGTTGCAAACGGTGTTTCAATGCTTAGAAATAAGGCCTAGGGATCATACTTTCACTGGTGAACACTCTCATATAAATATCTCCTCTTTATGATACTACTCTAAACTACTCTCCGGTTGGACACTCTAATCCATGGTAGGGCTATAACAGCACACCTCAAAGTTCGCTTTCCGCATCTAGATAACCCCACACTATCAACTTGAGCTCTAGATAGTTCCAACAAACACCACAATTTCATAGAGACATCCAACTCCAAATATAAATCATAACAAGTATTTGTAATCTCTAGCCTAAGTGCATCCATGGTGTGCACGCTGTCACTTTCACACACATGGGGAGAGCCAAAGATCTATTAAAGCACTTGAGTATCAGGGTAGATCTACTTGATTACAAAGCTCATGATCACAATATGATCATGCATAGAGAGAGAGATGAACACATAGCTACCGGTAGAACCCTTAGTCTCGAGGAAGAACTACTCCCTCCTCATCATGGGAGTCAGCAACGACGATGGAGATGGCTCCGGGGGCACTTCCCCGTCCCGGCAGGGTGCCAGAACAGAGACTTTCTATCCCCCGAATCTCCCCTTCGGTGGCAGTGACGCTGTGGAACTTTTCGTGGCTTTCTGATCGACCATGTAGGGTTTTTTCATCGGGAGGCATCTTATAGGCGAAGAGGCATGGTCGGTGGCCGGCCAGGGGGGCCACACCATGCCATGGCGCGGCCAGGGGGACCCGCGCCCAGGGGTGGTGTGGCCACCCTGTGGCCCCCTTTCGTCTCTCCTTCTGGCTCCGTGAGTCTTCTAGGAAAATAATGACTTTGGCTTTTGTCCGGTCCAATTCTGAGAGTATTCATTTTCTGACTTTCCCGAAACCAAAAACAGCAGAAAACAGGCAGCTGGCACTGTGGCATCTTGTTAATAGGTTAGTCCAAGAAAGTGTATAAAAATATTCCAAAGTGTGGACAAAACATAAGAAAGTAAATATAAAATAAGTAGGGAACATCAAAAATTATAGATACGTTAGCAACGTATCATCGGCGTATAAATATAAGGATCCAGAAGCTTGTACCAACAGACCGCCTACAAGCAATTCAAGAGGAGTTGGCGGGATTTTTGCTTGATGAGGTCATAGATAAAGATGGAGAACACAATTCTTGCTCCACGTAATTTAATAATCTCAATGTAATGATCTCCATGTAGCGATCTACATGTGATGATCTCCATGTAATTAAATAGGATATATATGTATGCTCGTAATCGAAATTATATATATCATCTCTCAGCACATCACTTACGCCAAATGACATAGGTATGATTACTCGGATACCTATGATCCACTACCTAGGCCTGCAGAAAGGATTATGACCCATGAAAGATCAAGATGATAATCCAAAGAGCAACTGACAAAGGTTATAGTTGTATTAGGAAAGAGGACTGACATTGTGTTGGTATTGTAATCATGTATATGTAACCTATCCGCATATAGCTTTGATATCTGGCCTATTATATATAGACGGGAGAAGCCTAGGCGAGATAAGCCGAACAATCACCAAGCGATTTGTAGTAGTGCGATTCACGAAATATTCAGGCGACTTTGACTCCATTGTTCTCCTATCATCCGACAAAATCCCTAGCGTTCTCTTTTCCGTGAAACCCTAAATCCTTCTCCATGGACATTGCCGAGGTCACCCCTCGCTAATTGGCGCTGTCCGTGGTAAACTTGAACGCTGGAAACATGGATTCGGCAGAACTCTTTTTTCCAAGCAACGACCCAACAAAAGCAGTTCCACACCCGCCCACCCCTATGATAGTACCCACCAAATTCAACGGCGGATCCAATCTAATTATCGATCTTCCACTTACAAGTAGAAGACCCCGAAGAATCACACCCTTTGTCCCTGATTACATTAGAACCGTCGGTGGAAAAGACTGCACTTACAGCAATACCAACATCATCTATCGGATCCTCCATGGAGGTCACGGCGGAAATCGAAGCACCAGAATAAAACAAGCAAGATGAGACGGATCTGGGGGACCTTGATGGTCTTTACGACAATATCTCCTTCGGATCAGAGTCCCCATTACTCCACCACGTGGAACAAGCCCAACAAACTTTGAACCCGAGGAAAGCAATGAAAGCATTGACTTTGGGATAAGGATGGAAGAAATCTACCCAGAACAGAAATCGATGGATTTCACTGACCCACCCGACAATGTCTCCTTTGGTTTAGATAACGACGACATAGGCCCATATACGACACGCCACCAAGTGTGCACGGTTAACAGAAATACCTCGACACCGCGCGATTCTAACGATAACCCTATCCTTGACCCCAACGATATTTTATCAGATGATAATGCAGGAAACCACAGCAATGAAGGAGACCATGCAAACGGAGGAGAAACAACGGACAACCGTATAGTCCCAGGAGGAAGAGCAGAACCAAACGGAGAAGAGAGACAGACTCTTCGGTTACCAGTGACGGCATGGCAAAAGGCCAGGAAGCAATTTTGGGTGCAGTTCATATGACAGCTGACGCCTCACATGAAGATTTATTAGCATATCAATACTTGCTTCACCACAAGAAGAGAGACCTACTAAGGATGCAGAGGCAACTCGACGAAAGAAAGAGGTTAGCCAACGAATCCAGCCTACGACGGGCACAACTAAGCTCTACCCGAAGGTCTGGGAGCATAACAGGAGGAGCACTGCCATGAAGGGGAACATCTCGATTACAGAACATCCCCGAAACAGAAAGAAACGAACTGATCCGAGACCTCGATCTATAGTTCATGTCAGTAGATCAAGCAGGAAACATCAAAGCAAAAACGGCTCAAGCAACAATTGTGGCCGCACAAACGTATCTAATCACAACTCAACCTGCACCCGATGATCCTCGTGCAGCTCTCCACCGCTCTGCCCTGATGAACCTTGACATGGTAGGAGCAACTCTCGCATAAGCAGAACAAGGAATTACGCATCAACCGATAGATCCCAACCGTCATAGCAGCCCTCGGCAAGCGGGGCACACCCAGCGATCACGGTCGCCATATCAGGAACGTCTTTCAGGACTGGAGCTGCGAATCAACACAAGAGACGAAAACCGCAACCGAAGAGAGCACGACGATGACAACGAAGACGACTACGAGTTATGCGGAGCCAGCTGTTTCACTTAGCGGATTCGCAAAGCCTCAGTACCTAAGGACTTTAAACTTCCACATGACCGTGAAAAAATACGATGGATTCCAAAAACCCGAAGCTTGGCCAGCAGACTATCTAGCCACTGTCAAGTTACAGGGCGGCTCTATAGCCACCGCAGTGGAAAGTTTACAATTGCACCTTACAGGCGCCGCAAGATCATGGCTCAGGCAACTACCCGAAGACTCTATTTATAGCTGGAACGATCTCGAAGACAAGTTCATCCGACACTTTCAGTCAACATTCAAGCGACCCACATCTTTAGAGCAATTGCGGGTATGCAAACAGAAGCCCGGTGAGTCAATAAGAGCATTCATCCAGTGATGGAACATCATCAAAAATACAGCCGAATCCATATCCGATGAAAGAGCAATTGATTCCTTCAATGAAGTCCTCTATCGCCATAGAAGAACTAGGGCGAGTCAAACCCAAGATAATCTCATAGTTAATGGACATAGAAAATCGCTGGGCTGATGGAGAGGAATCGCTACATAACAAACGAACACATTCACCCGAAGAAGACAGGGATAAACATGACAACGATAGGACACGGCGAAATAATGACGGGAACACTGGACCAAGTTACGTCGCAGCCGTTTTTCAGGTGAAGGCAACAACAGGAATGGTGATTACAATGGCAGATACCGCCGCAATAGGGATGAAGGTGGAGGAAGCCAATCAGCGCAGCGATATCAGCCACGAGCTCGGGACCCACCCATGTCCGCAATGCAAATACTGGAAGGGCCCGGTAATATGCACTTTTACATCGACTCAGCAAGAAAAAGACAATTCAACCACCTCATGAAAGACTGCCGAACATTCTTAAAGATGTAGGAGCTATGCAATGCAAAAGCGACCGAAGCAACAAGACGAGGATACACATCCACGCCTAGCACGTTGGCCATCGGTGCACCACCTCCACTAGTAGGGCCACCGCAAAACACAACCGATCAAAACAATGAATACCCTAGTTCAAAGGGGGCAATGTCAATGATTCAAAAAGGGCTTCCATCCAATAGAATTCAGAAGCTCATCACAAGACAAGTCAACATGGCAGAGGTAGCTCCACCAGCCACACCCGAGTATCTCCATTGGTCATAACAAGAAATCACATTCAGTAGAGCTGATCACCCACATCGAGTACCAAGGCCGGGTCATTCGTCCTTGATAGTTGAAGCACAAATTGGCGGGTTCGACATGAGCAAGGTCTTCATGGACGTAGGAAGCAGCATAAATTTGATCTATGCCAAAACACTAAGGGCAATGAACTACCCCTTAACAAATTTGGCACCAACCGAAACATCCATCCATGGCATAGTACCAGGTAAAGCCGAAATCCCTTTAGGTAAAATTTTCCTTGACGTCGTTTTTGGATCCAAAGAAAATTTCAGGCGGGAAAAGCTCGAGTTCGAGGTCATGGATTGGCCATCGCAGTATCACGCGATCCTGGGACGTCCGGCTTTCGCCCGATTCATGGCAGTTCTGCATTATGCATACTTGGTCATGAAGATGCCAGCACCAAAGGGAATCATAACAATAAAAGGAAGTTTCACACGTTCAGATAATAGCGATCGGGAGTTCAATAAAATTTCTGAATCTTTTGGGATGGCAACTGAGTTTGATAGCTCCAAATGACAACAACCGTAGAACCTCTGGCAGTAGTGTGTGTCAATCCCGACCAGGCCTTTGAAACCGCGAAAGACACAAAAGAAGTACATATCCATCCCACCGACCCGAAGAAAACAACATTTGTGGCTTCCAACCTTGGTCCCGCATAGGAAAGCACGCTCATCGAGTTTCTCCGTGAGCACTAGAACTTCACATGGCTACCCTTTGACATGCCGGGAATTCCTAAGGAACTCGGTGAGCACACATTAAACTTAGATCTAAAAGCAAAACCAGTAAAGCAATCGCTTCGTCGTTTCGAACCAAAGCGCAAAGCTATTGGAAAAGAGCTACATCGCCTTACTGATGCCAACTTCATAAAGGAACCGAAGAAAGCAAAATGGGTCATGAACCCAGTATGCGTCCCAAAGAAAAACACCAAAGAGCTGCGGATGTGCATCGACTTCACCACATTAAACAAGCATTGTCCAAAGGATCACTTCCCACTACCGTGAATCGATCATAATTGATGCAACTGCAAGATGCGAACGTCTTTCCTTTGTGGATGCCAATTCAGGATACCACCAGATTCAGATGAAAGAGGAAGATCAAGAAAAACAACGTTCATTACACCTTATGGCGTGTTTTGCTACACAACAATGCCCTTCGGCCTCAAGAATGCCGGAGCAACATATCAACGGGTGATGCAAAATTTCCTGGGAAGCCAAATTGGCACAAACGTGCAAGAATATATTGATGAGATGATGGTTACAACAAAGCAATGATCATCACTAATCAAGGATCTCGAAGAAACATTCAAAAATCTCGACAAGTTTTGCACCAAATTAAACCCGACAAAGTGTTCCTTTGGAGTCCTAGCAGGGCAATTTCTCAGATATCTGGTATCACCAAGAGGAATCGAGCCCAATCCCGAGAAAATACAGGCAATTTTGACAATGAAAAAACCAACAAATCTACGTGGTGTACAATAGTTGGCTGGGAGAGTGGCAGCACTCAGCCGCTTCATTGCTCGATTTGGAGAAAAAACATTACCATTTTACGCCCTCATGAGGAAGTCAGACAAGTTTGAATTGACCGAAGAAGCACAACATGCCTTTGAAGACCTCAAAAAGACGGTTTTGACGCCTCCCGTCGTTGTGTCTCCAAGAGAAAAAGAGCCATTACTTTCATACATCGCTGCCACAAATTAGGTGGTAAGCACGATTCTGGTCGTGGAGTGACCCGAAAAAGGAAAAACCCATGGTGTATAGAGACTAGTTTATTTTTTGAGCGAAGTCCTCTCGCCATCGAAACAAAGGTATCCACATTATCAAAAATTAGCATATGGAGTATTTATGACAGCACGAAATCTATGCCATTATTTTTCAGAACATCCGATCATAGTGGTCAATGAAGCACCCCTGTCGAACATCCTCAATAATCCAGAAGCAACTTGGTGTGTCTCCCTATGGGGTATCGAATTATCCCCTTGGGACATCACATATGAGAAGAGAAAAGCAATTAAATCACAAGTTCTGCCTGATTACATCAAAGAATGTACCGAGTTACAAAGTGCGGGTCCACCTGATCTTTCTAGCGCCTGAACAATGTACTTCGATGGATCAAAAAGAACGTAAGGAGCAGGAGCTGGAGTCTAGTATCACCGCAAGGCGACAAGATGTGGTATATACTTCGGATGAGCTTTGCGAACGCATCCAATAATGAAGCTGAGTACGAGGCATTGTTGCACGACATGCGGATGGCTAAAGCCTGCGGTGCAACTCGTCTAAATTTTTTCGGTGATTCCAATCTTGTAGCACATCGAACAATGAACAAGTGTGATGCTGTCAACGATAACATGATCGCTTATCATGATCTATATAGTATTATGGAAGCTCAACTCGATGGATGCGAAGTATCGCACATAGGAAAAGCAAGTAATGAAGAAGCCGACAATTTAGGAAACATCGGGTCCCTGTGCTTACCAGTGCTACCCGAGGTTTTTTGGGAAGAAATATCTGAGCGTTCTATCAAGGCAAAACGAGTTTCCGAGGTCATAGCACCCAAAACAGGGAAAAAGAATAAACTGCGAAAAGACTCGGGGGCTCCATCAGCTAGTACAAGCACATAAGAGGCCATTGAAGAAGAACTAGAAATTGATGAGGTCATGATAATATAACCTACATGGATGCAGTCATACATAGCTTATATGACTCAGGAACAACTACCCGAAGATGTAACAGAAGCCCGACGAATAACTCGGAGATCAAAAGCCTTCAGGATAATTAAGGGAGATTTATATAAAAGAAGTATTCCGGGTGTGTTGTAGCGATGCGTCACACCCGAAGAAGGGAAAACTATGCTCAAGGAAATACACGAAGGAATTTGTGATCATCATGCCAGCAGTCGAGCAATTGCAGCCAAAGCATTCAGGGCAGGATTTTACTGATTCACAACAGTTCAAGATGCAAAAGACATAGTTAGAACATGTAAATCATGTCAACTATTCGCAACAAAACCCGGAGCACCTACCGCTGAATTAAACCCTATGCATCTGGCTTGGCCCTTCGCTCAATTGGGACTTAATATGGTAGGTAAACTTAAGTGTAATTTTTGATAAATCTATAATTCTAGCAACATTATTCCTGAGCAGATAAATACATGTGCATGCTAGCCACTAAGGAGGAAAAAATACCAAAAATTCTAAAACTTATTGTTCAACTTATTTGTAATTTATATGGTACAAAAGGAAATAAACCATGTTCTCAATGCATGACTAAAATTCCCCGTGACCATCTATTAAACCGGCAAAAAAGTGGTCAGTGGTCTTTCTTATGGCTCTTCCGAGCAGAATACCAATGCAATCAAATTGGCTATTCTAAGCGATCTTTACCTATTATTTATAACCCTAATTAAGTCAAAACTTTATTACAATTTTTTTATTACAAAACAATTGTCGCCTTATTGATTGGATATCATTAGAAAATTATAGTCGCAACTCATATTTTGGCACCATATAGTTATGCTACTTGATAAAGCTTCATAGCATACACAATCATATAGTAGTATAATTTACAGGATATTACTTTATGATACTAACACCACAATGCGTAACATTACAAACAAGTATCCTAGTATCATCCTATTTATTTATTTATTTATTTATTAAATTTTAATGCAAACCGTCTACAAGGCCTCTTTTTATTAGTTTTTCTGGATCTATGTGCCATGATGTTTTAATATAGCATGGTTCTAATATGACCTCTCTTTATTAATTATTGTGTCACGTAGCACTAGTAGGAAAAGGCTTATAGCAGTCATTTTTCTAGTGGAATCTGAAATAAAATGCGCGCCACTGCTGCAAGGCAAAATAGTGGTGGTGTTCAAGAAAGGTCGAACGCTGCCACTATTGTTTAGTCATGGCGTTCAAGAAACGGTGAATGCCGGCACTAAGTGGGGACCACGAGGCGAGCTGGGACTGATATAGCCCAAGCGCTCGCCATCTTCGAACGCTGCGACTACTATTTAGTGGTGGCGTTCGGTATATCGTAGACGCCACCATTGTGCAGTTCAAAATTTTCTTACCGGCACAACCCTCCCGCATCTCTTTTCAGTCTGCACCACACCCTTCATCCCGCTCGTCCCCCCGAAATTGCCGCCGCCTACCCATCCACGGCCACCACCGTCCGCGCCGCACCACCCTGCCTCGGTCCAGTGCCACCACCGGCCCAACCCCGCACCGGTCAAACCCTTCCTCCACCGACCCACGCCTCCCCTGAAATCGCCGCCGCCTGCCCATCACCTGCCGCCGCCACCCGCGCTGCCCTGCCCTGGTCCAGCCCCGCCGTTGCTGCCCCAGCCACGCACAGCTCTACGCCACGATGGATCCACCAGCCCCGCGGCGACCCTGTCCTCTCCGCCGACCCGCGCCTCCCTTGACCTCGCGCCGCCGCAGGTAGACTCTTGCCCCCTCTTAGTGTATTTAGTTTAGTGATTTTAGGTGATTTTGTATGTATAGAAAATTTGGGTAATTTTATTGTAGCGGTACAAAATCTAGATGATATTAGATGTATTTAGATAATTGTAGTGGTACAAAATCTAGATAAATTTAGGATGATATTGGTTTTCTACTTCCATATGGCCGATGATTAAAAATGGTAGGATGCGATCTCGGGGATGGTGTGAGCGAGCCTTGTGAGATGCACAAATAAATAATTTGTGCATCTGACTTAGCTTGCTTATGCTGTCCCAGAAATTATTTTGCGTCCAATACGAGTATGAGGCCCTACTTTTAGGTTTATTTTTATACGGATATACTTTCGATCGATTTTGGTTTTCTACTTCCATATGGCCAATAATTAAAAATAATAGGATGCGATCTCGAGGATGGTGTGAGCGAGACTTATGAGATGCATAAATAATTAATTTGTGCATCCTACTTAGCTCGCTTATGCCGTCTCTAAATTATTTTGCGTCTAATGCGAGTATGAGGCTCTACTTTTAGTGCAATTGTGACATCTTACATTTGTAATATCATTTGCTTGTCTTTGTGTTTGAGTTTCCTACTCCCTCCGATCCATATTACTTGTCATAGAAATGGATGTATCTAGACATGTTTTAGTGCTAGATACATCCAATCCAGTGACAATTAATATGGATCGGAGGGAGTAATATATTTAAACATAGCTATAGATATTTGAACATATTTAATATATTAAATGAACATGCAGCAAATGCATCCCTGCATCAACTGTGGTCATGAAAGTTGTCAACATAAGAAGTTTATCATAGTGCTTCCCGAAGACTTTGAGACTATGATGGTATGTTTAGCTTAATTATGATTTCAAGCTTTGCATGCATTTTTATCAAAACTAATTAACTATTGCTTTCATATAACTTTTTCTCAGACCATCCCTTGGCACGCAAGAAAGGACTTTCTTGACCATGTGAACAGACATGTCAATCAGCACGGACAATTTGAAGTCCCCTTAGTGGAAGAGACCATACCCGACAAGGCCTACAAGATTCTAGTCATCAACGAGGCGAACCAAACTTACTTTACAGGACCACTTTGGACATAATTGGTAGAAAGGTATGTGTTGGATGCCAGGATGTGATTGAGAATCTATCTCGACAAACTTGTGATTCATCTTTTTCTCGTACGATATCCGGATGCGATTGAGAATCTATCTCGACAAACTTGTGATTCATCTTTTTCTCGTACGAGATCCCTGACTCAGAGTCTTCTGACTTTGAAGATCATTCCCTTAGGTAGAACTAGTCTTCTAAATTTGAAGACCATGTCCTTAGCTAGAACATGCTAGATAGTCTTATAAGTTAGTTGTTGTATCATTGTATTCTGAATGATATCCAGTATTAATTGTTGTATCGTTGTATTCTGAATGATATCCCGTATTAATTGTTGTATCCTGTTATTTGATATTGCTGCGATAATCAATATTTTTAGTACTTTTTTTAATTTCTGAATTACAGTTAATGACGTTCAGGAAGGCTCGAATGCCACTACAGGTTAGCTTACTGGTGGCGTTTTATTCGCACGCCACTAGTACCTAACTTAGTAGTAGCGTTGACCCTGCATGTCACCACTACGACCTACCAATGGCGTGAGGTTAGTTGCGTGCGGCTTAAACGCCATGAAACCCCTTTTCCGAATGCCGCAACTAGGCCTTTTCCTACTAGTTTAGGATTATTATCGATTGTACTATAATATACATCAATGAATCTTCTATTGCGTGAGGCTTAAGAATGTGATGCCACAAAGGTTCCATTATTAGATTTACACAATGATATCACTCTTGCTACTTGCATCTTAGGCTCGTTGGTCAAGCAGACCGACGAGTAGTTGGATCTAGCATCCTCTTGATGGGTGTGCCAACACAACTCAATTAAATCTGTCCAGAAATCAAACATAAGAGCCCCATGAACGAGGTCCGCAAAATATGCATCTAATACAATGTACAAAATCATCAAGGCTGCCAACAAGCTATTCATGTGGACTCTAATGGGCATATACGTAAGTTGTCTGCTAGGACCTAAGACGGGTCATTTTCCTTCCCTAGAGGAAATATCAATGTGTTATTCATTTCCATAATGGTTAATGTCCAAGGCATGTGGTTTCGAGCAAGTAACGTTAGAAATAAATCGAGAAAGTGTACTAAAATGAAATGAAGATATATTGCTCCCTTTACATTAGAATAATATTCACGACCACAGAACTACTTAATACCTCCTTTTCCATCTATAGTTGTTAAATGTGCTAAAGTAATTTCTGGTAAATCTATAATTCTAACAACATTATTCCTGAGTAGCTAAATACACGTGCATGCTAGCCAGTAAGGAAGAAATATTACCAAAAATTATAAAACTTATTGTTCAACTTAGTTGTATTTTATATGGTATAAAAGGAAATAAACCATATTCTCAATGCATGACTAAAATATCGCGTGACCATCCATTAAACCAGCAAAAAAGTGGTCAATGGTCTCTCTTATGGCTCTTCCGCACAAAATACCAAGGCAATCAAATAGGCTATTCTAATCGATGTTTACGTATTTTTTATAATCCTAAGTCGAAATTTTATTACAAAACAATTGTCTCATTGATTGGATATCATCGGATAAATATATCTAGTTACTGCTCATATTTTGGCACCATATAGGTACGCTATGTGATACAGTTTTATAGCATACATAATCATACATTATTATAATTTATATGATATTATTTTATGATACTAACACCATAATGCATAACATTACAAACAAGTAACCTACTATCATCATATTTATTTATTAAATCTTAATGCAAAGCTGTTTACAAGGTCTCCTTTTATTAGTTTTTCTAGATCAATGTGCCATGATATTGTAATAGAGCATGATTCTAATATGACCGCTGTTTATTAATTGTTGTGTCACATCGGCTTATTCTCGATTGTACTGCAACATACATCAATGAATCTCCTATTGTGCGAGGCATAAGAATGTGACGTTACAAAGGTCGCATTATTAGATTTACACAATGATACCATGATTTCTACTTGCATCCTAGGCATGGTGGTCAAGCGGGTCGTCCGGTAGTTGGATCTAGCATCCTCTTAATGGGTGTGTCGACACAACTCAAACAAGTTTATCTAGAAATCAAATCTAAGAGGCCCCATGAACAAGGTCCACAAAAGATGCATATAATACATTGTTTGACATCATAAAGGCTACCCTGAAGCTATGCATGTGGACTCTAATGGGCATATATGTAGGTTGCCTTCTAGACCTAAGCCTGGTATTTTCTTGGCCTAGAGAAAAAATCGATGTATTGTCCATTTCACATAAAAGTAAATGTCCAAGGTAGGTGGTTTCGAATAACTAATAGAAATAAATTGGGAAAGTTTCCTATAATCCTTAAAATGAAATTGAAGATATATTGTTCCCTTTAAATTAGAATAAAATTCATAGCCATTGAACTACCTAATACCTCATTCTTCATCTATAATTCTTATATGTGTTGAATTAGTTTTTGGTAAAACTATAATTATGGCTACATTATTCTTGACAAGCTAAATACACATGCATGATAGCCACTAAGTAAGGATAATTATCTAACTTTACAAAACTTATCGTTTAACTTGGTTATGCTTTAGATGGTACAATAGGATATACACCATGTTCTCAATGCATGACTAAAATTTCGCGTAGCCATCTATTAAACTGGCAAAAAAGTGGTTAGCGGCCTCTCTTATGGCTCTTCCGCGCATAACGCCAATGAAATCAAAATAGTTCATTCCAAGTGATGTTTATGTATTTTCTAGAACCACCCAAAGTCGAAACTTCATTATAAAACAATTGTCGCATTATTGATTGGATATCATGAGATAAATATGTCTAGTTGCAGCTCCTATTTGGCCGCCATATAGGTATGGTACTTGATAAGATGTGGTACCATGAAAAATTCACACAGTAGTATAATTTATAGGATACTAGTTTACGATACTAACACCATAATGCATAACATGAAAATCTAGTATCCAAATATCATCATATTTATTTATTTATAAATGTCAATGCAAAGCTCATTATAAGGTATATTTTTATTATGTTTTTTGTATCTATGTGTCATGATACTGTAATATAGCATGATACTTATATGAACGCTCTTTACATAACATTACAAACTAGTATCAATGTAACATCATATTTTTTTTATAAAATCTCAGTGTGAAGCTATTTAAGGTCTATTTTATTAGTTTTTGTAGATCTATGTGTCATGATACTGTAATAGAGAAAAATACTTATATGACCTCTCTTTATTAATTGTGGTGCCACATCGGCTTATTATTAATTGTACTGCAATATATATCAATGAAATTTCCATTGGTGGGCATAAGAATGTGATATTACGAAGGTCCCATTATTAGATTTATACAATGATATCACGCCTGTTACTTGCTTCATAGGCTCTATGGTGAAACGGATCGGCCGGTAGTGGGATCTAGCATCCTTTTGATGGATGTGCCCACACAACTCAATCAAGTATGTGCAGAAATTAAAGATAGCGCTGCCCGAAGGAGGTCCACAAAACATACATATAATATATTGTACGAAATAATCAATGCTTTCATCATACTCATGCATGTGGACTTCAATGGGCATATCATACAGTTGCCTACTAGAAGTTGATCCTAGTATTTTTCCTAGCCTAGGGGAAAAATCAATGTGTTGTCCATTGCCCATACCGGTAAATGTATAAGGTATATCTTTTCAAACACCTAGCTTATAAATAAAATTGTTGAAATTTGTTATAATCCTGAAAATTAAATTGAAGATAGTATTTCTCCCTTTAGATTCAAAGAATATTCACAGTCATTGAACTACCTAATACCTATAACTCCATCTATAGTTCTTATAATTCTGAAGTAATTTTTAGTAAGTCTATAATGTTAGTTCGTTTCATTATTCTTGCCAATCTATATACACATGCATGCCAGCAACTAAGAAAGAAGAATTACCTAATTTTCAAACCTTATCGTTCAACTTTGTTTCTTTGGAATGTACAAAAAGAATAAACCATGTTCTTAATGGATTACTAAAATTTAGTGTGACCATCTCTTAAGATGGAAAAAATGGTCAGCGGTCTCTCTTATGGCTCTTCCGCACAGAACACCAATAGAAAATAAATAGGCCATTCTAAGGAATGTTTAAGTATCTTTTATAAGCCTACGTCGAAACTTTATTAACAATTATCTCATTATTAATTAGATATCATTAGACAAATATGTCTAGTTGTAACTCATATTTTGGCGCCATATAGGTATGGTACTTGATACCAGGTCATAGCATAAACAATCATATAGTAGTGTAATTTATACGATACTAGTTCACGATACTAACACCATTATGCATAACATTAGAAACAAGTATCCTAATATCATCATATTTATTTACTTATAAAATCTTAATACAAAGCTATTTACAGGTCTATTTTTATTAGTTTTTCTGGCTCTATATGCCATGATACTATAAATAGAGCATGATATTGATATGACTCCTCTTTATTAATTTTTGTGCCACATCGGCTTATTATCGATTGTACCGAAATATACATAAATGAATCTTCCACAGGCATACGAACATGACGCCACGACTATCCTATTATTATATATACACAATGACATCAAACTTCCTACTTGCTTCCTATGCTCGGTGATCAAGATGACCAACCGGTAATTTGATCTAGCATTCTCTTGATGGTCGTGTCGACACAACTCAATCAAGTATGTCCACAAATCAAACATAAAAGACTTGATGAAGGAGGTCCACAAAATATGCATATAATACATTGTACGAAACCATCAATACTAGTGTCAAGTTATGCATGTGGACTCTAATGCGAATATATGTAGGTTGTCTGCTAGGACCTAAGCATTTTATTTTTCCAGGCGTAGAGGAAAAATCAATATGTTGCCCATTTCCCATAACTGTAATAGCCAAGATATGTGGATTTGAACAAATAATTTGGAAATAAATTGGCAAGTTTCCTGTAATTCCTAAAATGAAATTAAAGATATATTTCTCCCTTTAAATTAGAAGAATATTCTCGTTCCTTGAACTACCTACTACCTCCTTCTCCATATCAGGTTAAATAATAGCTACCAAATGTTTTGGCCAATTCCGCTATCCACGTCACCCTGATTCTTTACGCCGTCGGATGGAGGCCGGAGAGGACACATGGCATGATCGTGACAGAGCCCTGCTGCTCCCAGGAGGTGGGACCTGCCAGTCTGCCACAGGCCCGGGCACTGGGTTCCCTCGCGCGGACGCCTCGGCGCGCCAGCAATCCTGCTCCGCTTCGTAGGACAGTGGACCACGCAAGCGACATGGTCCTGCTGACTGCGTCCGCGGGCACGAGCGCGCTCCGTGAGAGGCTTTCAGGGTTCAACACAGCTCCACACCTGCCAGGTGGCGGGGCCCACGGAGAGCCGACGTGGCAGCATAATACCTCGTCAAACATGGGTACTCGCGGCAGGGAGCTTATCTTGCAGAGTAGGTGACATCAGAAAGGATGGGCGTACACGGGTTCTCACGAGCGAGAGCCGGATTGGCAGCAAAATCCCTCGGCGTCCGAATGTTCTCGTAGGCGAGAGCTGAGCTGGTAGCGGAATCCATCGGCGTCCGCGCCTTCTCGCGGGCAAGAGACAAGCTGGCAGCGGATGTACCATCGAAAACCCTAGTCGGTCATGGGTTCTCGTGTTCGAGACACAAGTTGGTAGCGGAATCTCTCACCCTCTAGCTGGCGGGTCCTGACAAGGTATGTGCTGACGCAGCCACGACGTGCACGTGCGCGGGTTGTCGCTTTGAGATCGTTCCGTGGGCTCCTATCTATACACGAATCTGGTTGAACGTCACGTCTCCATTACGCGCAGGTTATCGACCAATCTTTGAAGACGGCCAACGCGGCAAGGCTAGACTTACTGCACGATCGCATGTATAAGAGTTTGTTATTGTTTACGATCTAAAGTCTTTGTGATGCCCTATTATAATTCTTTCTTTTTGTTATTTTTTCGCATGTATAAGAGTTTGTTATTCTCTACGACATAAAATTTTGTGATGCCCTTTTATTATTCTTTCCTTTTGCTATTTTTTGCTTTCCTCATATACGCAAGCGACCATTCTCCCGTAACCTCTTCCAGAAGACACATGAGCTTGCCTATAGGAGCGACAAGTTATAAACACGCGACTCTGTGATGTCCAATCTTATACATCGCGGTTTCTAGCGGCACCTATCGTTCGCTGGGATATGCATGCTTACACATCATATGTCTGCCTAACCGTGATGCTCATCGACGATCTATTCCCTTCTGATACCGGGAGACCTCCCGCGGTATCCATCGTGCGCCCAAATACGCATCTGTATATGAGTATTGCGATTCTTACAGACGACACTGGTACAGATTATACTTACGGGCTGAGCTGTCAAACAAGCGTCAAACAGGATGAGGAAAATATGGAAAAACTGCCGTAGAACCTCCCATCGTGATAGCTCATGTTGTACGCATAAGTCTCTTTCGTAAAAAATCACGTACACGCATCATTGTACGTATAATACAACATATGCTTAACCGTTGCGCCTCTGAATGTTTTTCCTCTTCAATCATCAACATTTCGCCTACTTTCCCCGGCATGGACTACTGACTGTTGTTCTACCCGCGCAGCACTCATAGACCCAAAGATTCTCATCCTCGCTTATACATGTTATGCCACGTCCACGCGAGCATATATTAGTGTCTTGCAGCTGCACATAGGCGCAAGAATGTCCAATGTACTTTTCATTAACTTTAACCTTACGCGCCTAACAACCGCACCCCGGGAAGCGCAAAAAGAAGTCTAGTATCTATTGTTCTTATATGTGCTGAACTAAGTTTTTGGTAAATCTATAATTTTGGCTACATTTCTTGACAAGCTAAATACACGTGCATGCCAGCCACTAAGGGAGAAGATTTACCTACTATTATAAAACTTATCGTTCAACTTGTTTATACTTTATATGGTACAAAAGGAAATAAGCCACGTTCTCAATGCATGGCTAAAATTTCGCGACCATGTGTTAAACTAGCAAAAAAGTAGTCAGTGGTCTCTCTTATGGATCTTCCACACAAAGTGTCAATGGAATCAAAATAGGTGATTCTAAGAGATGTTATCGTATTTCTAATAAGAGTACATTGAAACTTGATTACAAAATATTGGTACCGTTATTAATGAGATATTATCTTATCAATATGTATAGTTGCAACTCATATTTTGGTGCCATATAGGTATGATACTTGATAAGACGTAATGGCATCAAAAAATCATATGGCAGTAGAATTTATAGGATACCATTTTACGATAATAATACCATCATGCATACTATTACAAACTAGTTATAACGCTCCAAATCGGGCCTATACAATTTCCGCATTTACTGCCAAATTCCACATAGAAACGATTTAAGAAGCCCACTATACACTTTGCGTGTGGGTGGATTTGTTGTCACAAGTAGTTACAAATATACATTATAGGACCCAACTCACATTGAAAACAAATAGTATTCGAGTACGAATATGAACAAAAATGGGCCTGAGAAACCCAAAGATAACCAATGACGTCTATAACCCTAGCAAGGCCAAGCCAGAAGGGTAACCCTTGCTAACATCAACGATCTCAAACCCATATTCAACAGGGGGTCCAACATATGGACAAAATAAAGGAGCTTCAGTGCCAAAGGCGTGTACTAGCGGGAAACTAGAATTCGGCTGCGCTCGCCTACAAGGGTGTGGCGGAGGTTAATTGGCGGGAAGACTTGCACTAAAAGACCTACAGACACTACAACAACATCCGTCTGTTAGACAAAGATAAGAAGAGCCTATTGGTATAGAACTCGGTTGGAACCAACTAAATCTTCGGCAAAGAATAGACGACACCAGGATTACCCCTTGCACAACCGACAAAAGGAAATAACTCCATGGTACTCACACTTTTGAAAATATTTATGATTGATCCATTATAGTAGTTATAATTACTGTGGAAGTTACATTAAAGTGTAAGTTGTTCTATGATCGAGTGGATCCTAACCAAGTCGTCCATAACCGCGAAAACGCCTTTTCGAATTTTTTTAACCCTATAGGGGGCACCAATGTAGCCACAAGTTCATTCCACCCCTAAGGCAACTTAGTATGCGTGCATTCAAGCTTCAACACACGATGGCCCCTTGTTATAGATATATACATTAACCACCTACACTACAACACGGAGCGTGGGAATTGGCGCTTCTCGACGCCAAGACATAGCCTTACTCGCCACGCTCATGCTGGCACGGCAAAAAAAGCCGCCAGGAATACACTAGTAGAAACCAACCCTTTAGTCCCGGTTCGTAAGGACCTTTAGTCCCGGAATTCGACCCGGGAGTGCAAAAGCGGGACTAATGGTCCAAGCTTTAGCCCCGGTTCTGTTACGAACCGGGACTAGAGGTCCAACCACGTGGCCTCGCGAGCCACGCTGGGCGGCAGTATATTTAGTCCCGGTCGAACCAGGACTAAAGGTTCCCTGCTGCGGCAGCGTTTTGGGCCATTTGGCTGCCGCGGTAGGAGATGGGGTTTTAGGGTTTTGTGTTTTTCTTTCATTTTATGTTTTGTGTTCAATTATTTTTCATTCTGTGTTTTCATTAGAAACAAGTTTTCGTATACATACAGAACGCTAATATAATTTCTCTTACAAGCATACATGGAGTCCCAACCGGGTCCAGAGCATGTCTATTTGATTGCATGGAGATCATTACATGGATGATTTAGGGTCTAGGTAGAGTATTCTCCGCGTGGGTCTATGACCTCGTCGACAAAAAATCTAGCAAATTCCTCTTGAATTGCTATTAGGTGGTCATCTAGTAGGAGCTTGTCCCGCATCGCGTCCAACTATATAAAAAGAAGATCGTATGAATTAGACTCAACACAACTTTTTGTAATAAAAATAAAGGATGAATATATTGTTTACTTACTCGAACAGTTTCCAAGGGCTTCTCAACAGTGATGCGAATGAACTCGCACACGTAGAATCCACATAGATTAGTCCCTGTGGCTGCCTCGCACACTTTACAAGAATAGAATTCAATCAAATAATAACTCTAGCATGATAAATGCACATAAACTAGAATTAAATAGATGCGTGGACTTAGCTCGTACTACTTACCGAGAGCGATTTAAAAAATAGCTCCTCACGCCATTGACCGTAGACATGGTTCTTGAACCGTGTCCAAACCCTACCCGACAAAGAAAATTAATGTATGAGTTAATAACTACTTGATATCCCAGAAAATGAATGAAAGAAACCGATATAGTGCGATAATGGTTGAAATTACCTCTGGAGCGCATCGATAATGCTGTGGTAGTCTTCAATGTCTTTGTTTAGTGAGTCCATGATGTGAACTCTTCCCAAGTCAACTGAAATGCTTAGAAGAATCCAGTGGTACCTACGCAAGGTTTACATATGTCAGTAACTCATCATTTACACTGAACATCGAGTAAGCAAAATTTAATGTGTACAAGAACTCACTTGCCGTCGTGGTAAGGAAATAGTATTTCATTACAGAAATGTTGGTTCGTGAGAAACCGGAACAAGTTGTGCTCGGTCTCTAGTGTCTTATCCTTTAGTATAGCTCCATGAACTCGATGTGGGTCAATGAACCCAAATCCATTGATAGCCTTTCTTTTACAATCAAGAATCTTCATTCTGCATCATTATATATAGTGTATAAACGAATATAGTGAGTATACTTACCGACAATGAATTGAACAAGCTGAGATAGAGACTTAATTACATAAATAAAGTAATCACTTACAGACAATAGCAACTGAGGATAGATTTGTCGAGTTCCTTTAGGTTGAATAACTGAAATAATTCTGTAAATTCAACAGGGACCTCGTCTTCAGCGAAGTAATGCGATTTTTGAACTTGCAAAAATTAGCGACACCATCGTAAATCCCGCCTCCAGAAATCACGAGTAATTATCTTTGCCCTCACCAAGACCGCAAGTCTCGCGTCGGGTGATTTCACATCTTCCGAAATTGCTTGATATTTTGCCTCTCCAACTCCTTATATGAGCCAGACCCCTTCCAGCGCTGATGCATCAGTTCATCGCTACAGTCGCTAGCCACGGCCGCAGGTGATGGCACCATTCCACGAAATCCCGCAATGGAAGTACAAGATCGGCCTGGAATGCATCCGCACCGAACACTGCTGCTACTGCTAGCCTGCAAGCTGCAAGCTAATTTTTGATTTAGTCCAATTTGGAACTTCTCCAATGCCACGATTTGATCTATTCTGGCGTGAATAGCCTGCAATCTGCAAGGTAATTTCTTGATTTAGTCTAATTTGGAACCTCTCCAATGCCATGATTTGATCTATTCTGGCATGAATAGTTGTTGATTTCAGATTTGCCAATGTCGTTTGAGAAAAAGAGCGTGAGTGTAGCAAACACGGTTGGCTTTTGTCCCAGGTTGATGTACAGAACGTGGACAAGGGCAATGGTGGTGTTAGCGAGGTGCGATGGGCGGAAGCTGGGCTTGCCAGTGATGGCGCTGATGATCTGCAGCGGAAGAAGGGAACGAGCCATCATAGTTTATCTCCCAGGCAAGCCTATCTAAACTAACCTGCAAATCGGTCTGTTCGGTAAGATAGGTGGACCGAACCGATTTATAGAAGAACTAAAGTCTCGGTTAGATAAAATAACATTGACCGATCGGTGCATATATTTTCAGAACCAAAATATCTCAGTGACCGAGGAACCGAGCCGATCGGTTCTGAGTAACCGAACGCCCACCCCTAGTCTGAAACCTCTTGTTCGTCTAGCCTTTTCAGGATTCCTGAGAGCCTTCATCAGCTCATCGTTCTCTCTGTCAGGAAAAAACGTTCCCTCTTCAACCTCTTTTATCACTTTAATAAGTTCATTCTTGGGTGAAGAAACTTCTTCGGCTGCAACAATCGCACCTGTTTCTGGGTCTAACGTTGCCCCATACCCGAGTACCCAATTTCTTGACCTCCTGGGCCAACGAGACGTAGCTGGAGTAACCCCTTTAGCCTCCAGGTCAACCTCAGCTTTATCCCACTTAGGCATGGCACTCCTGTAGCCACCTGTGCCCATATGATGGTGATATTTCTTTTTGGTTGCATTTAACTTATTCTTTTCTGACATTGCCTTAGCTGGTGCCGGGGTCTTGTATTCCACAAATGCGGCCCATATATCCTGCTGCAACTCTAGTGGGCCAGTGAATGGAGGAGTTTTTTTCTTCAAGACATACTTGTGGTACAATCTTTTCTTCCATTCCTTGAATAGTTCGGCCATCTTCTTAAGAGCAAAGTGCTTGACTTTCCTCGTCATTTGCTGTGTGAGCTCATCAGTCTCCAAGACTGGTAGGGTGAAATGTGTCATGAGAGAATTTCACATCGCATCTCTCGCTCTGTCATCTACAAAACTAGCCCCAGCTGGATCCTTTTTCTTTGCTGGCTTATTCCAATTTCGCGTGGTGATCGGGACGGTGTCTCTAACAATCACTCCGCATTGACTTGTAAATGCATTCGCAGATTCTTTGGGCTCCAACGATTGACCCAGCGGAGAGACTAAGTCAATGCTGAAACGGACATCAGCGGGCAACTTGTGTGTCGGGCCTCTTGTCCTTGTAGAAGATTGGCCAGAAGCGGAGGTCTAAGAGAAGAAATATTCGTCTATACGAATCAATTAGTTCATCTATACTAGTGATCGATCGACAGAGGTTTTATATATCTCGACGGAGTTTGTTATTATTATGGTGTCTTCACCATGGTCTCCACCATGGTCAGCACCATCGTCTCCACTATCGTATCCACCATCGTCTCCTCCAGACAAATTAAGATACTTGGAGCCATCGTAATAAGAACCCCCAGTACCCTCATCTATCATGTTGAGAAGCTCCTCTTCATTTTGTCTACCTTCCATAGCTTAACTAATGCAGAAAAAGAATATTGCATTAAGTAAAAGAATATTACAATTGCGACAACTCGGATACAATACTTAGTGATTAAGATAAAGTACAATAATATAAGATAAAGTACACTATTAATAAATCTTGCTCATATCTCGCTCATAATATAAAGTACATTATTAATACATCTCGCTCATATCAAACTAGAGAACTCGGTTGTCGCGTTCTGTGCTACGGGAGCTCTGCATCCAGAGAAGAGGAACCATCACCGGAGAATAGCTCGGGTGAGATCCGTGAACCTGCAAGATATTGGAGAACCTAGTCTCCAAAAGATACATGTATCATCATACGTGCTTGTCCTCCTCCCTGATACGACGACGTACCACCTCCTCGGGGGCCGGCTCCCGCTGCACCGCTCCTAGACCTCGTGGACGCCACCAAAGAAGCTCCGGGTCGACGATGATACCCGGATTCCTCACCAAGATACGAGTCCCGACAGGTAGCACCTCCCAGTGCCAACCCGGCGGAGCCCAGGCTTGGACATCCCCGGAACCGACGGAGTCCAGCAGGCTTGGACGAGGAGGACGTGGCATAACTAAATAATAGGAAATAAACAATCATAAAACATAAACACTAACTAAATCACTAAGTATTGCCCTAATAACACTAACCCTAAACCTAACACTAACTAAACTAAACCTAATTAACTAAGTATTCTAACTAACCCTAACTAACCCTAGATAAATACTAACCTATACAATTAACCTAATACTAATACTAAATACTAACCTAATACTATACTAACTAAATACTAACCTAATACTAATACTAACTAATATTAATATTAAATACTAACTAATACTAAATACTAATACTAACCTAACACTAATACTACTACTAAATATTAATACTAATAATAATACTAAATACTAACTAATACTAATATACTAACTAATACTAACCTAATACTATAATAACCTATAATACTAATACTAACTAAATACTAAATACTAACTAATACTAAATCCTAATACTAACCTATAATACTAATTAATACTATAATTAACCTTTTTAATACTATTATACTAATTAATTCTATAATAACCAAAATTATAGTGGCGGGGCGGCGATCACCTGAGGCGGCACGGGGCGGAGACGGTGCGGACGCGGGGCGGCGCAGGGTGGGACGACGCGATGGCTCGACGCGGGGCGGTGCGGCGCGGAGACGTGGCGGGGCGGCGCAGAAACGGTGTGACAGGGCGGCGCGGGGCAGAGACGGGGCGGCGGGTCGGTACGGGGCTCCTCTCTCCACGGGCGCGGGCGTCGGCGCGGCGGACGGCGTACGTGGGCGCGGCGAGCTCTGCGGGGAAGAAGATGGTGAATTGGCTCTCCGGGTCGTGGCACGACCAGGGGTGGGGGTGGGGATATTTATACCCCACTTTAGCCCTGGGTTGTAACACAAACCGGGGTTAAAGGTTTGTGTTACAACCCGGGGCTAAAGGTATTTTCGCCCGCCGCTCTTCCCGCGCACGCACACCCTTTAGCCCCGGTTTGTATTCCGCCGCTCTTCCCGCGCACGCACACCCTTTAGCCCCGGTTTGTAATACAAACCAGGGCTAAAGGGGGCGTAGGCGAAAATACCTTTAGCCCCGGGTTGTAATACAAACCGGGGCTAAACCCGGGGCTAAAGGTTATTTTTTGCGCCAAAAAGAAAAATGGTTTATAGTTTTCAGAAAATTATGTACATATCAAAATTTCCAGAAAAAGAAGATCTATAATTTAAATATATTATCATACTTTATTATACAACTTAAATGAAATTATCTATTATTTAACAAGTATTATATTTAGTAAAAATGTTGGAAAAATATAGTTTATTATTTAAAAATAGAAAAATACCAAAATATTCACAAAAAATAATATACTCATTAGAAATATAATATTTAATACTAAAAGTAGGACTAAAACATATTTCCCGCCATTCCCCCCGCTTCCCGCAATGTTTTCCTGTCATTTCCCCCGCTTCCCACCATGTTTTCCCACCATTTCCCCCGCTTCCCGCCATGTTCTCCCGCCATTTCCCTCTATATCTAGGCTGACCGCCATGTCCATCCACAGATCCACACCTTCTCTCTCACAACAATGGACACCGCTTACTGGGCCTTTCTAACGCTCGAGGAGACCGAGGCGCTATGCGCCTCCAGCTACCCATGCCCGACGGGGGTACCGGCTGCCCGCCGGCTAGGTGCTGAGCGCCGGAGGGGTTCCTGTTCCTCCTGTGGCTCAAGGTTCGGCCCGCCAGTCGACCATCACGAACCATTTCTACCTCGAGCTCACGCCGAAGCAGCGGATGGATCCCCATTGAGATCCCGACAACCTCGACACCTGGAATGCCTTCTTCGCAAACCGGCAGGAAACGGAGCTCGCTAGGTATGAGGGTGACGGCCTGCCCCTAGTGAACCACAACGAGGCTGGTCGCCGCCTGTGGTGGGCGAACCGGACTATCGCTGGCGGGATGCGCTACATCGCCATGGGAGACCATCCTCGTCTGAGGTACCCGCACTTTCACCAGCCGCATAGCCACAAGAATGGTGGTGGTGGTGAATGCCTAGGGCGTACTGAGGTCGTCATCCAGGAGCCCCCTCCCCCGCGCATTGTGAATCCAAGGCCGGAGGATCCAGCCGCGTGCTACAAGGAAGGGCTGAGGATCCAGCCACGTGCTACAAGCGAGGACGATGACGATGATGATTCCGAAGATGACCTTGAAGCTGTGTACTACAGGGCTAGATATGATTATGACTAATTTTTACGTTTTAATATTAATAAATATCTGGCCACAGTAAGTTGCAATACTACCTATTGAGATCGAGATAGTTCATATCCATATACATATAAGCATATCATTAAAAATAAAGGTTTAATAATATTGTACATCACCAACATCCACACATCTCTATTGTTAGGATTTTCTTCTAATCCGTAACCATGGAGCATCTTCCTTACTTAACAGGATGCTTGGGTCATCCTTCATAGCGAAGGGCAAAATTTCATGGAACTTATCATAATCTTCTGACATGTCTGTCTTATCCTCCACCCCCACGATGTTTCTTTTTCCTAAAAGAACTATGTGTCGCTTTGGCTCATCGTATGATGTATTCTTTTGCTTATCTTTCCTTTTTCTCGGTTTGGTAGACATGTCCTTCACATAAAAAACCTGAGCCACATCATTGGCTAGGACAAATGGTTCATCTCTATACGCAAGGTTGTTGAGATCCACTGTTGTCATTCCATATTTCTTGTCTACCTCAACCCCGCCTCCTGTCAGCTTGACCCATTTGCACCGAAACAAAGGGACCTTAAAAAAGGTCCATAGTCAAGTTCCCATATCTCCTCTATGTAACCATAATATGTATCCTTTTGCCCATTCTCGTATGTTGCATCAAATCGGACACCACTATTTTGATTGGTGCTCTTTTTATCTTGGGTGATCGTGTAAAATGTATTCCCATTTATCTCGTACCCTTGGAAAGTCAATATAGTCGAAGATGGTGACCTGGCCAACAAGTACAACTGCTCTCCAACATTTATGTCATTCATGAGATGTGTCTACAACCAACCGCCAAAAGTCCTCATGTGTTCATCTCTAATCCAGGAGCCAGGCTTCCCCGGGTTGTTGGAGTGTACAATATTCCTGTGTTCCTCGATATACGAAGCCACCAAGGTGGAACTTTGCAGAACTGTGTAGTGTGCTTTAGTGAGAGAATGTCCGTCCATACATATCCTTGCTTTTTTCCTAGCGTGCCTTTTCCACTAAGTCTACCCTCATGCCGTGATTTCGGAACACCGATGGGCTTAAGGTTAGGAATAAAGTCAACACAAAACTCAGTGACCTCCTTTGTTCCATATCCCTTTGAGATGCTTCCTTCTGGCCTAGCACGGTTATGAACATATTTTTTTAACACTCCCATGAACCTCTCAAAGGGGAACATATTGTGTAGAAATACAGGATCGAGAATGTTAATCTCTTCGACTAGGTGAACTAGGAGGCGCGTCATAATATTGAAGAAGGATGGTGGCAACACCAACTCGAAGCTGACAAGACATTGGACCACATCTTTCTGTAACCTTGGTAGACTATCTAAACTGATTACCTTCTGAGAAACTGCATTGAGAAATGCACATAGCTTCACAATGGGTACTCGGACATTTTCTAGCAGGAGTCCCATCAATGCAATCGGAAGCAGCTGGGTCATAAGCACGTGGCAGTCATGAGACTTTAGGTTTTGAAATTTTTTCTCTGCCATATTTATTATTCCCTTTATGTTCGACGAGAAACCAGACAGGACCTTGATACTGTAAAGGACTTCAAAAAAGATTTCCTTCTCTTCTTTGGTAAGAGCGTAGCTTGCAGTACCTTTAAATAGCTCTGGATGCATGCCGTCTCGGTCTTTTATACGTTGTTGGTCCTGCCGTGCTTCAGGTGTATCTTTGCTCTTCCCATACACGCCCAAGAAGCCTAGCAGCATCACACAAAGATTCTTCGTCAGGTGCATCACGTCAATTGCAGAGCGGACCTCTAGGACTTTCCAATAGGGTAGCTCCCAAAATATAGATTTATTTTTCACATGGGTGCGTGTCCGAGATCGTCCTTTAGAACAGATTGTCTACCAGGACCCTTTCCAAAGATTACTTTTAAATCCTTCACCATAATACATCATCACCAGTACGGCGAATAGGCTTACACCGGTTGTCTGCCTCACCATTGAAATGCTTACCTTTCTTTCTTAGGGTGTGCGTGGGCGGAAGAAAACGATGATTCCCCAGATACACATTCTTCTTACATTTATCCAAATATATACTTTCAGTCTCGTTTAAATAGTGCATGCATTGTATCCCTTGTTTGTCTGTCCTAAAATATTACTAAGAGCAGGTCAATCATTGATTGTTATGAACAACAACGCTCGTAGGTCAAATTTCTCCTGGTTGTTCTCATCCCACACACATACACCTTGTACGTGCCACAATTGTAAGAGTTCTTCAACTAATGGCCTTAGGTACACATCAATGTCGTTGCCGGGTTGTTTCGGGCCTTGGATGAGCACTGGCATCATAATGAACTTCTGCTTCATACACAACCAAGGAGGAAGGTTATAGATACACAAAGTCACAGGCCAGGTGCTATGACTGCAGCTCTGCTCCCCAAAAGGATTCATGCCATCTATACTTAGACCAAACCATAAGTTCCTCGCATCACCTGCAAAGTCCGGAAACTCTCTCTCAATTTTTCTCCACTACGACCCATCAGCGGGGTGTCTCAACATCTCGTCTTTCTTACGGTCTTCCATGTGTCATCGCAACAACTTGGCATGCTCTTTGTTTCTGAACAAATGTTTCAACCGTGGTTTTATAGGAGGATACCACATCACCTTGGCAGGAACCCTCTTCATGCGGCACTCGCCCTCAACATCACCAGGGTCATCTCGCCTTATCTTATACGGCAATGCAGTGCATACTGGGCATGCATCCAAATTCTCGTACTCCTCGCCGCGGTAGAGGATGCAGTCATTAATGCATGCATGTATCTTCTGCACCTCTAATCCTAGAGGGCAGACGACCTTCTTTGCTTCGTAGGTACTGGCGGGCAGTTCGTTATCCTTTGGAAGCAACTTCTTCATTATTTTCAGCAAGTTTTCAAATCCTTTGTCAGTCATACCGTTCTCTGCCTTCCATTGCAGCAATTACAGTGTCCTACCCAGTTTTTTGTGGCCATCTTCACAATTTGGGTACAACAATTTGTTGTGATCCTCTAACATCTTCTTGAACTTCAACCTCTCCCTTTCAGTTACGCATTCTTCCTGGGCATTAGCAATGGCCTGACTAAGATCATCATTAGGCAGATCTGATGCCTGTTCTTCATCTTTTTCTTCATCAATGTCTTCCATTGTAGTACCGTCGTATTCAGGGGACATAGTAGGGTAGTCATTATCATTCTCTTCTTCTTCGTTGTCTTCCATCATAACCCCTCTTTCTCCGTGCTTGGTCCAACAATTATAGCCGGTCATGAAACTGGACCGAAACAGGTGGCTATGAAGGACACTTGAGGAAGAATATTCCTTATGATTCCGACAGACAGCACATGGACAAGACATAAAACCATTCCGCTTGTTTGCCTCGGCCACAAGGAGAAAAGAATGCACGCCTTTAATGAACTTGCTAGACAATCGGTCAGCGTACATCCATTGCCGGCTCATCTACATTATATAATTAATTAAGTACATCAAACATAATCATAATTAATTAGTACTAATCTAAAAAACAAAATTAAAGCCAGCAACCGGGACTAAAGATATGATGAACCTTTAGTCCCGGTTGGAGGCACCAACCGGGACTAAATGTGGATGTGGAGACAACATGTTGACACTATGTCCTCAATGGCCAGCACTAAGCCAGTAAATTAAATGATGACACTATTTTGGGTGGGTGACAACATAATCATAATTAATTAGTACTAATCCTTAAAAAATTAAAGCCAGCAACCGGGACTAAAGATATGATGAACCTTTAGTCCCGGTTGGAGGCACCAACCGGGACTAAATGTGGATGTGGAGACAACATGTCGACACTATGTCCTCAGTGGGCAACACTAAGCCAGTAAATTAAATGACGACACTATTTTGGGTGGGTGGCAGCATAATTATAATTAATTAGTACTAATCTAAAAAACAAAATTAAAGCCAGCAACCGGGACTAAAGATATGATGAACCTTTAGTCCCGGTTGGAGGCACCAATCGAGACTAAATGTGGATGTGGAGACAACATGTCGACACTATGTGCTCAGTGGGCAGCACTAAGCCAGTAAATTAAATGACGACACTATTTTGGGTGGGTGACAACACTATGCCAGGGGTGAGTGTGTCGACATTATGTCACCCGTGCCCGACACTATGTTGTGCTGCTTAATCTATAAATAGGTATGCATTCTTGTGAAGAACTTCAAGATGGTGTGTGAGACCAGGGACACCACTATGGCGGAGCTTCTCGAAGATGTCTGAGGACCTAGTCCTCAGACATCTTCGAGGAGCTCGCCGTAGAGGCACTCTCTAATATGTGAAATTAGTTATCTACCAGCATACTGATCTAGCTAGAGAAGATATAAACTGAAAGATGGTGTGCGAGAGCAGGGACACCACTACGGCAGAGCTTCTCGAAGATGTCTTAGGATCCCGTCCTTAGACATCTTCGAGGAGCTCGCCATAGAGGCACTCCCTAATATGTGAATTGTTTTAGTTACACGGCGTATTAATCTATAGCTAGAGAAGTTATTAACTCCAAGATGGTGCGAGAGGGACACCACTACAGCGGAGCTTCTCTCGGAGATGTCTTAGGATCCTATCCTCAGACATCTTCGAGGAGCTCGCCATAGAGGAGCTTCTCAAAGATGTATTGTGATGTCTTCTTATCAAGCTTTTATGAATTAACCCTATCTTTGTTACAATTTTTTCAGTTTGTTGAACGCAGGTAGACGAAGAAGGATATTTTTCCCAGCTAGCTAGAATGATGAACTCACGCATGTGTGTGCTTCTAAAATCAAATTTCGAGACTATGTGCCAAAACAAGATATATATAGATAGAATCCACATATTGTGATATTTACCTTAGAGTTCCTTACATTAATACAAGATAGATAGAATCTAAACATCGATCTCATGCTATCATTCCAAAAATTACTACCAAACTAAATCGACAAATCCATCTACAAGATAGAGCATGAAATGAGCTAATATAGCAATGAGAGTTCAAAGGATGAAGTTTCTCACCTTTTAGAACCTTTGGATATATGGGGCACCACAAAATATAGACAAATCTTGAGAAAAAATTGGGCATGAACTCAAGCTTGAGCAAGAAAGAGAGAGAGAGGAGCCACTAGCTTGAATGGTGGCTCGGGCAGGGGAAGAAGATATAGCCAGACCTTTAGTCCAGGTTCGTGTCTAGAACCGGGACAAAAGGTCCACCTTTAGCCCTGGGTCGTATAACAAACCATGACTAAAGGGTCTGACGCCCGACCTAGCCTGCCTGAAACCCTTTAGTCCCGGTTTGTTACATGACCCAAGACTAAAGGTCCCGTTCGAACCGGGGCTAGTGCCTGCCACCCCCCTGGGCCAGATCTAGCCGTTGGACCGGGGCATTAGTCCTGGTTTGTAGAAAAACTAGGGATAATACCCCTGGACCAAAGGTCTATTTTCTACTAGTGATAACTGCGTCAGGGATTTTGAAATGACGACGGATTTTTTGGTGCGGCACAACGTGATCCGCCGATCTAACGCTTCCACGGTGCTGCAGAGGATGCACCTCATTATATTATGGAAGATGGCGCAACTTTAGTGCCATGTAACCGCAAGGTGCGGCGCATTACTCTGTCGTGTTTGGTACCTTCCAGCGGCACAATGGTTAATGACAATTAGTGATTAACAAATATGATTTCTCCCTAATTTCGGAATGTACTAAATACTCATAAGATATAAAACTATATTTATTTACACAATAAAGCAGATTACATACATTTACATGATCCTAAATTAACTATCGCAATTTTTACTAATATTACAATGCAAAAGGTTGCATGTTGCAAACTGGTTGCCTTTTCTAGAGCAAATTTTGTAATTCTATTTATCTTCAACCTATCTACTGATGTCTTATTCTTATGTGCAAACTGGATATTAGCCAGCTGCAACTCCAGCCACACCTTCTTTTCTTCTATGATTTTCTTCTCTTATAGAATTTTCTTGATGTCTTCCTTCAACTGTTTGTTTTCCCTTCCTAGAATAAGCTTCATGTATTCGATGCCCATCAAACAAACCTGCAAATAAGGAAAATAGATCGAATCAGTAAAAGAAGCACTCAAATCCCAATATACCAGGCCGCAAACTACATATTAGTGGTGTCTTAGTATGTGAAATGGCAGTGCCTAAGAAGGGTCGATAGAGGTGTGGGAACAAGCAGGGAAGCGTCAACAGGCGGGATTGGATACAAGCATGCGTAGCCAGACACAAGACGTACCCAGGTTCATGCCCTCGTGGTGAGGTAACACCCCTACTCCTGCACTAGTGATGAACACGATGAACTATAAGCACTCCTTGAGCTGTATGTGAGCTATCGAATTAACTGAGACCAACCCTCGCTATGGAAGCCCTGTTACCCCTTATATACTGCCGGGGTAACAGCTACACTTGTTTGTCCGATTGGAGGGTCCCACATGCGAGCCCTAGCCGGCTAGTAAACTACAGTATCTCACCACCCTGATGTCAGCTATAGCGCCACGCCCCCGTCCTACACGGGCACAGTGGATGTCGCCCCGGCCGACACGGGCTGCAGTAGCTGCCTTCGGACGACATGGCATGGGTACATTGTCGGCCGCCTCCATGGTTCCTGGCATCAGTGATGCTGTCTTCTGCCTTTACGTCCCATTGGTAGCTAGCTAGGTTGCGGCGCTAACTATGGTGCACATTGCCCTAGCTCCTCCATGTTCTAGGCTCACCATGTCCGGCTGGGATTTGATGACCCAGAAGTATAGGGGGTGTATCGCAGTATTTTTGATAAGTAAGAGTGTTGAACCCAACGAGGAGCAGAAGGTGTTGACGAGTGGCTTGGAGCAGGAATTCTTTGTAAATACTTAGCAAACGGATTTTTAGGGTTTTTTGGTAATGCAGATAAATAAAGTGCGAGTAAATAAAAATAGATGCAGCAAGTGGCCCAATCCTTCTTTAGCAATGGACAAGCCGGTTGTATTACTTAAGATGACCAAACATTCTCGAGGACAGATGGGAATATTGTCAAGTGCTTTCGCTTCATATAGTTGATTAATGTTCTTTAGTTTGACAAGTGTTGTGTGGGTGAACCTGTGCTAATGTACTGACCTTCCTAGGACTAATACATACTTGTGATTATACCCCTTACAAGCATCCGCAAGTTCAAGGAAGTAATTAAGATAGAAACCTAACAACAACTTTAAACTCTAAGATCCTGTCATCCCTTGTGCAAAGGTTTTCTAACGGGGGTTCAGGTTTCTGTCACTCCGGCAACCCCTACGATTAGTAGCCAAATACACAATGCATTCCCCTAGGCCCTTAAAGGTGAAGTGTCATGTAGTCGACGTTCACATGACACCACTACAAGAATAACACGATAACTTAAATAACAAACTATTGAATCTTTCTCAACACAATTCCACTACTAATAACATGACTTCTCCCATGTCCTCAAGAATTAAACGAACTACTCACTAGACATCATATGGATCAAGATCAGAGATGATATAATGATAAGTAAAAATTTGAATATAACAATAATTCGATGGTTCCACTCAATAGCATCAACTACAACAAGTAATCAACACCGGAAAGTTTCCCCTAAGAACTATGCAAGATTCAACCCAATTGTTACAGCGGTATGAAGTGGTGATGATGGTGCTGATGGAGATGATGATGATCCCGATGAAGTCCAGCTTGATGGTGGTGTTGATGGCGACGATCTCCCCTCTCCGGGAAGGAATTCCCCCGGCAGAATTCTATCTGCCAGAGAGATCTTTCTCTCTGTAGTTTTCCGCCCCGCAGAGGCGGCGAAATCTTTCTGTGGTTGCTCCCCAGGTATTAGGGTTTCGTGGGGATAATATACGCCAAAGGGGAGAGCCAGGAGTAGGCCAGGGTGGCCACACCACCTGCTAGCGCGGCCAAGGGTCGACCGCGCCAGGGGGTGGTGTGGGCCCCCTGTGGCCCATCTCCACTCCCCCTTCTGGCATCCTTCATCTTCTGGAAAAATAGAATTTTCCATGTATTTTCCTGAATTTTCTGATTTTCGCGAATTTCGCCTCCAAACAGTACCTTTTCCATCAGAATCTTGACTGCAGCGGTCCATGCTCCAAATGTCATCAACCATGCAAAAACAGATGAAATAACATAAGTATCATCTCTTAATATGAAATATATCAATGAATAACAGTAAATTATGATATAGAATAGTGGTGCAAAATGGACGCTCAACTCCCCCAAGCTTAGACTTCGCTTGTCCCCAAGCGAAAACTGAGCTCAATAAACATGACCTCAAGTTTATGGAGTGAAGAGTCGATAAAAGAATACGGACAAGAAGCATCACATTCATAAAAACACAAATCATAATAGAATACAACTCACCATTATATAAATTAACTTGCAATAGGTAAAGGAAACACAAATAAAGATACACAAAGTAAATCATAATTGGTAATGGCAAACTTAGTTCTTGGTCGAAGAATAGTTGACAATTTGTAGGAGTTCACACATAACTGGTTTTCAATGATAGCTTTCAAAGTAATAAACACTAAGATAAGAACAATGTGCAAAACAAGGAACATAAGAAACATGATTGAATAAATCATCATATGAATGAATGAAACACAACAACTCAAAATACTTGCTGAGATAGAAGGGAATAGGTTTACTAACTAAACTAAAAAGTAAAAGATAGGCCCTTCGCAGAAGGAAACAGGGATTTCAAGTTTCATAAAGAGCTTCCAAAAATTATGGGACTTACTAGCTTTCAGCTCTCATTGCCCCTATCATAGGCATCTTTAGGTGATTAAGGTTAAAGTGATCAAATATGAGGATATGCTTGACAAGTTGTAAGTTGAAAATCTCATGTCCCTTGAATACGAGGGCCGCTCCTCATGCTACTCAAGTTAGTTGCCGGTAAGTTCTTGTCATAGTAAGTATATGTGTATCATAGAGAACCTCCAACAGGGTACCCCTTGCCTGATGATACGGAAGAATCCCCATATCAAAATGACAAGGCAAGCAGACAACGAGCATCTCCGCAATCTTCTTATTTACCATGGGAAAATGGTGCTTTTTTCTCTCTTTCCTCTTTTCTCATCTCTTTTTTTTCTTTTTTTCTCAATCTCTATATCTTTTTTTATAAGAAGAATGCTTCATAGATTGCTCATTATGGTTACGCTGCAGGTTTCCACCATGATTAGGCATGGATTAGACTAGCGGCCGAAGCATTTCTCTAAGACACATACATAACTACATGGACTTACAAGCTCCCCTTTCATTTCGCACCGACGGCATCCATAAACAGAATAGCATGCTATCAACTAAATAAAGTGCAATGTTAAAAGCGTTCCCCATGATAGCATGGTTCTGCTAATTCACAACATACAAAGCGCAAGCATATACACAACATAGATGGGCACAATGGTTCAAGTTTATTAAGTGTAAGAAAGTAAAGTGTGCCATCAAGTTTTTGAGAGCTTTAATCACTAATTTTCACATAACAAGTTTAATTAGGAAGGTAGATAAAAACATGAATTTACTTGGAATAGCAATTGTGCTAATAGGTAGGTATGGTGGACACAAATGTCATAGGTTTTGGTTTAAGGATTGGATGCACGAGAAGCGTTCCCTCTCAGTACAGGTTTTTGGCTAGCAAGGCTGGGTAGCAAGCATAAGAGTTGAAGGAAACAAACAAACATACAAGTGATAAAAACAAACATGCAATCTGCCTTGGAAGCACAAAAGATCTTAACTAAAGAATACTAAGCTTATGAGAAAATCAAGAAAGAAAGATGATAAAATTATATTTCTTTTAAGTGTAGTTTTATCTTTTCATTCAATTCCCAAAATAGTGCTGCTACTGACCGAGTCAGGAAGCCAAAAGAAACTAAATTTACTCAATGATCCCAAAGTGATACCAATACTAATAACAAGATCAATCATATAACATGAATTGAAAACTAATATAAGATATGCAAAAGAGTGAATGATAGAACTTCTCATTAATATTCCATAACGGCAACTCACACCAACGGATACATAGATATCTAATGAGACGGGGGACACTTCCATAATGCAAACCATCCTACATGATAATTTCTCTATTCATGATATGACTCTACTAAAAAGTAAAAATATAGAAGATAGTGATGTGATACCGCGACACTCCCCCAAGCTTGGAACAAACCAAGGGGATGCCAAAACGTGATGACAAATTACTCCTTCGGTAGTAGTGGTGTTCTCTCGATGAGCTTCTCAATCAATTTCCTCAAGTCTTCAATCTCGAAGGTAAGAGTACGAATCAACTCCGAGTTTTGCTCAATGCGGTTCATGATAATGTTGGGTTGTGATTCCCAGCTCGTACGATTCATTCCCCACTCTTCCTCCTTGAAATCTTCTTTTCTTGTATGGTTAGAACGAGGCAGATCCCAATTGGAGGGTAGTTTCTCCTTGGGAATATTCAGGAATTGATGCTCATGGATAAGGGTATGGAAGGGATTCTTGGTGCGTGGAGAAGGTGACCGTGGAGCCAAACAGTGACGCGGAGGCTTCCCTCCAGTTGACATCCGTGCAGTCCTTTTGATCTTGGCAGGGTTTGCCAACACTCCAATGCTTGCAATGGTAGTGCCGGTTTGCGGATGCTGGCTTTTCTTGCCTCCTCTTCATCTTTACTCTTGATCTCCTTCTCCTGCCTAGGGTCTTGGGGATCCTCCTCCGCAAGCTCTTTTCCTTTATCCTTGGTAGAGACCATTGCGCTTCTAAACTTTGAGAATAGTTCCTGGCAGAAAAAGATCAAAACGAAAACATGACGAGAACACGGTATACGAACCTCGGGGGATCCGGGGGATTATATACTACGGATTTTTACAACATAAGGAAGGTACTGGGAGAAAACAGGTCGGAGACGGAGTCCGGGGTGGCCACACCACCTGCTGGCGTGGCCAGGGGGCCCGCGCCAGGGGGTGGTGTGAGCCACCCTGGCTCCGTTTCTGTCCCTATTTTGCTTCGTTGCTTTCCTTGTTGGATAAAAACTGCAAAAATATAACTGGACAGATTTTTCGCAGAACTTTTCTTACCAGAACTGTTACCTATTCGAAAACGGACTCTGCTGGTCTCTAAAGTTGGCATTTAGTAGATTCTTCCGGAGTAACCGCTTGAATAACATCAATCTCTTTATCTTCATACACATATTGCTCGAGTCATGAAACCTTTCACTATCTTATTACAACATTTTCTCCAATAACCTGGAAATTTCTTTCACGCAAAACTTCGCACAATTCTCATTAGCAACATTAGTGTAAGCGAGGGAATAATCCTTTTAAGTCCAATTTCAACTTAAATCCATCAAAACATAAGCTACTGTAGCAACTCCTTCCGAAAACCCAAAAAGAATTCAAAAAGGAAATCGATTTAAGAGGCAAATGCAAGAGTGGGAAAAAATCTGTCAAAACAGACCAGCAAGTAAAGATCAATTTTTTCGAAAATCTTATGTTGCTCAAATCAAAAAGTGCAAAAATAATGAAAGTTAAATAATAACCTGGGGCAAGCACACAAAAAAATACAAATCAGTATGATGTTGTGAGATTTGTAACGATTTTTTATAGTGAAGCACAAAAATCTGTTTCGGGACAGCAACTTCCCCAAATCTTACTTCTCTATCATTAGAGGTTGATCTTGACACAAAAACCAAATAAAATGGATAAGGAGAGGTTGTTGCTGAAACAATAACTTCCAAGACTCAAATAAATAAAAACAAACTGAAAGCAAAAATATATTGGGTTGTCTTCCAAAAAGCTCTTTCTTTATAGCCATTAAGATGGGCGTGATAATTTCAATGATGCTCACATGTGAATATGAATTGAAGTAAAGGAGAGCATCGAGAAGCAAAAACACACATGTTTAAGTCTAACCCACTTCCTATGCAAGGGAATTTTGTAAGCAAACAAGTTGTTGAAACCAGGGACTGCTAGCATAGGAAGGCGAAACAGGTGCAACATAAAGACTTTAAGCATAAAACGAGGAAACTTGATATTATTGAGATGCATAAGAACAGTCTTCCCTCTCTCATAAATACTTTCAGTATCATGCATAAGTTTAACGATATAACTATCACAAGAACCATTGTAGCAATGATCACTTATCCTAACAGAAAACACAGGGATACTAGCTCTCATAACACTAATTTGTGAAACAATATTAGGGATATCCTTACAAAGGATAGTGTGTCCCTCTTCTACATATTTAGTGACAAAATCTTTCACATTTGCTATCATAGGTTCAACAACTAGTTGTTCATGAGTTTCAACGACTTTATTTGTACTTTCATTAACCATACTAGCAATCATAGAATGTTCCTTTATCTTAACTGGAAAATGCATTTTCTCAATGTAAGGTTCATGTAAAATATGATTAGCAGTATAAACTTCAGTATTTCTTGCAGAAACACTATTAACAATGTCTTTATAAGGTGCATGATATTTATTCCATTTCTTTTTAGGAATTTTAATATAGGAAGCAAAAGCCTTAAAATAAGTTTCAATAGCTTGAGAGTCTAGACCATAAGCATTTTTAATATTTTGAAAGTCATCAGTTCCAATAAAAGATTCAATACATTCATAATCATAATTTATACCTGACTTTCTTCCTTTATCATTCTCCCATGCTTCAGCATTGTCTTGAGTACGGTCTAGAAGATCCCATTTAGCTCCTTCTTCCATGCGTGTAAATGATCCAGCACAAGAAGCATCCAATAAATCCTTATCATGAAGAGAAAACCTTGCATAAAAGTTATTGATAATAATATTGTTGAGAAGCTCATGAATAGGACATTTGAGCATTAGTAACTTCAATCTCCCCCAATCTTGAGCTGCACTCTCTCCATCAAGAGGCCAAAAATTATATATTTGATTCCGATCTTTATGAATCTTGCTAGGAGGATAAAATTTTGAATAAAAGAGAGGCACTATTTCCTCCCATTCAAGAGCTTTACCATTCTTCAGCAGCTTATACTATTACTCAGCTCTTCCTTTTAGTGATAATGATAATAACTTCTTCTTGACTTGATTTGTTGTAATACCTGCACACTTGAACAACCCGCATAATTCGTGTATAAAGAGCAAATGATCACCAGGATGGACAGTTCCATCTACAACATAATAGTTATCTATAACACGATCAATAATTCTTGTAGGTATCTTAAAAGTATCATTCTCAGAAGGTGGTGGTTCATCTACTACCTTAGCGGTGGTAGTAGCATTACGAAATAAGAAACTAAGTGAATTATCCATATTGAAATAAAGTAACTAACACAAATAAACAATACTCACAGTAGAGGTTTCCTTTACCAGTTTCACTCTCCAATAGCGCTTCACTCCCCGGCAACGGCGCCAGAAAATAGTCTTGATCACCCACAAGTATAGGGGGTGTATCGCAGTATTTTCGATAAGTAAGAGTGTCGAACCCAACGAGGAGCAGAAGGTGTTGACGAGTGGCTTGGAGAAGGAATTCTCTGTAAATACTTAGCAAACGGATTTTTAGGGGGTTTTGGTAACGTAGATAAATAAAGTGCGAGTAAATAATAGACAATAATAATAGATGCAACAAGTGGCCCAATCCTTTCTTTAGCAAAGGACAAGCCGGTTGTATTACTTAAGATGACCAAACGTTTTCGAGGACACGTGGGAATATTGTCAAGTGATTTTGCTTCATATAGTTGATTAAACTTCTTGAGTTTGACAAGTGTTGTGTGGGTGAACCTGTGCTAATGTACCGACCTTCCTAGGACTAATACATACTTGTGATTATATCCCTTATAAGCATCCGCAAGTACAAGAAAGTAATTAAGATAGAAACCTAACCACAACTTTAAACTCTAAGATCCTGACATCCCTTGTGCAAAGGTTTCCTAACGGGGGTTCAGGTTTCTGTCACTCCGGCAACCCTACGATTAGTAGCCAAATACACAATGCATTCCCCTAGGCCCTTAAAGGCGAAGTGGCATGTAGTAGATGTTCACATGACACCACTAGAAGAATAACACCACAACTTAAATAACAAACTATTGAATATTTCTCAACACAATTCTACTACTAACAACATGGCTTCTCCCATGTCCTCAAGAATTAAACGAACTACTCACTAGACATCATATGGATCAAGATCAGAGATGATATAATAATAAGTAACAATCTGAACATAACAATAATTCGATGGTTCCACTCAATAGCATCAACTACAAGGAGTAATCAACACCGGGAAAGTTTCCCCTAAGAACTATGCAAGATTCAACCCAATTGTTACACCGGTATGAAGTGGTGATGATGGAGACGATGATGATGATCCCGATGAAGTCCAGCTTGATGGTGGTGTTGATGGCAACGATCTCCCCTCTCCGGGAAGGAATTCTCCTGGCAGAATTCTGTCTGCCGGAGAGATCTTTCTCTCTCTGTAGTTTTCCGCCTCACCGAGGTGGCGGAATCTTTCTGTGGTTGCTCCCTAGGTATTAGAGTTTCATGGGGATAATATACGCCAAAGGGGAGAGCCAAGAGTGGGCTAGGGTGGCCACACCACCTGCTGGCGCGGCCAAGGGTGGCCTGCACTAGGGGGTGGTGTGGCCCCCTGGGGCCCATCTCCACTCCCTCTCCTGGCATCCTTCGTCTTCTGGAAAAATAGAATTTTCCATGTATTTTTCCGGATTTTCTGATCTTCGCAAATTTCTCCTCCAAACAGCACCTTTTCCATCAGAATCCTGACGACAGCGGTCCATGCTCCAAAAGTCATCAACCATGCAAAAACAGATGAAATAACATAAGTATCATCTCTTAATATGAAATATATCAATGAATAAGAGTAAATTATGATATAGAATAGTGATGCAAAATGGACATATCCGGATTCCCCAGGCGGACCAACACCTTGGCAACCTCTCCGCATCCGGCTGGATAGTCGGCCGACTCGCTTGCTCTTGGCCTTCTCTGGACTTGATCTTTGGTTTGACATCCGGCTGAGCCCAGTCAGCCAGCCATTGGTTACATTTCCTTTATTCTATCTGGCTACCCTACCTGTGGGGAATCCTCCGACACTAGCCACTAAGCGCACATAGATTTCGCCTTTGGGAAACGTGTGTGGGCTTATGCATAACTTTGAATTTACATCTGGCTAGAAACTGGTAGTTGAAATAATCGGCTACGTTAGTGCTGATGCCAGCCACGCCCCCTGGCCATCATTACGCCCCTACGGCGTGCAGGGTCACGTCCCTTCGCGCGTCACATCGGGAACTACTGCACGTGATACATTACAAATGTATCTATAATGTTTGATGTTCCATGCTTGGTTTTCTCCTCTTTCTTGGGTTTTGTTCCAACTTTGGAGTACCTTTATTATGATTTCTTGGACTAACCTATTAACAAGAGCCACAGTGCCAGCTGCCTGTTTTCTGTTATTTTTTGGTTCTAGAAAAGTTAGAAAATGAATATTCTCGGAATTGGACGGGACAAAAGACAAAGTGCCTATTTTTCCGGAAGGGATCAAGTGCCAGAATACGAGACGGAGAAGGGCTGGGGGCCGGCCACACCACCTGGCTGCGCGGCCAGGCCTGGCGCGCGCCAGGGGGTGGTCTGGCCGACCCCAGCACCCCCTCGGCCTCTCCTTCCGCCTATAAGTTGCACTCGGGACAAAAACCCTAGGTACCCGATCAAAAATCCACGAAAGAGTCTGTAGCCGCCGTCATCTCCATCCCTAGATCGGGGGGATCTGAAGCTCTTCCCGACACCCTGCCGGAGAGGGGAATTCACCATGGAGGCCTTCTTCATCACCATGCAAGCCTCCGGTGTGATGCGTGAGTAGTTCATCCTTGGACTACGGATCCATGTAGTAGCTAGATGGCTGGTTTCTCCTCCTCTGTGCTTTCACGTTTAGATCTTGTGAGCTCCGTTCATGATCAAGATCACCTATTTGTAATCCATACATGTTGTGTTCGTGGAGATCCGATGGATATTGAGATGCTATTTCAGATTGATTATTGATTCTATCATGTCTTTGTTATTTGAGATCTTGCATGCATTCCGTTGTTAGTAGCTATCTTGGCCAAGTAGATGCTAGCAACTCCAAGAGTTAGTATTTATGCTCGATAGTGGGTTCATGCCTCTGGTAATCTAGGGAAGTGACATAAATCTCTAAGGTACTAGATGTGCTGTTGCTACTAGGGAGAAAACAACGATCTTTTGTTAATAGAACAATCGTATTACTTTACACGCAGTTCGTAAAGCAATAATCTGTTGCTTGCAACTTAATACTGGAGGGGGTTCGGATGATAACCTGAAGGTGGATTATTAGTCATAGATGCAGTTGGATGGCGGTCTATGTATTATGTTGTAATGCCCAATCAAGTCTCAAAGGAGTCAAGATGATTAGTATGTGCATGTATTGCTTTCTCGGTGTTTGTCAATTGCCCCGCTGTAATTTGTTCACCCAGCATGTTATCTATCTTAAGGAGAGCCACCTCTAGTGAACTATGGATCCCGGTCCTTTACTTTACATACAATCTATAAACTGTTTCTGCTTTGTGTTTTCGTTCTGCAAACTTTTACTTTTTTCCATTCGATACGTTTAATCCTTTGTTTTCCGCAAAACACGGTGAGATTGACAACATCATCGCAAGTTGGGGACAAAGTTCTGTGGTTGTGTTGTGCAGGTCTCCACGTTGCTACTAGCACCGGTAGTGCGCCCTGCCAAAGCTCAGCTAGTAACACCTTTGAGGTGTTTCCTTGCTCCTACTGGTTCGATTAAACCTTGGTTTCATAACTGAGGAAACTTGCTGCTGTGCTCATCATACCTTCCTCTTGGGGTTCCCAACGAGCTCTACATCAACACCGCCATCAAGCATTTTTCCGGGCGCCGTGCATTGAGCCATCAAGCATTTTTCTAGCGCCGTTGCCGGGGAACGAAGAAGAAGAAACTCCCACGTGAACTACACGCCATTAAAGATTTTTTTGGCGCCGTTTTCGGGGAGTCAAGGACATCTTCACAAGGGGAGTCCCTCATAACCAATCTCTTTACTTTGTTGTTTTTGTTTTGCTTAGTTTCTTTTTGCTTTGTTTGCTTGTTTTATTCTTCAAAAAACACAAAAAAATAGTTTTACTTGTTTGCTTTCTTATTTGAAAACACAAAAAAATTACGTCTCCTTTAGCTTTCACCTCTTCCTTAGCTCACCATGTTGATCCCCAAGTTCACCCTGAAAGACCTTCCAATTGGTAGTGGTTCTATAATTGGGAAAGATAATATTGAAGAATTCTTTAATCATGTTAACAAACATGAAGATACCGAGGATAGATCCCTTGTAGAACTTGCTCCAAATTATGAGATTATTGCAGCTTCTTTAATTCACATGTTAGAAGCTAGGTTTTTTAACCTCAACCCCTTAATGCAAGTAATGTTTCTTAAGCTTAAAGAAATTGAGGATCCTGAAAAGAGGGATTTTATTCTAGAAACTTTGTTTAAGGAATTCTATGATATTGCCAAGGAAGCTAGAAAAGTTTTTGAACGTTTCAATATGCTAGGCTCATGTGTAGATGTTGTTGGTATGCGAGAAAAGATGAACAAAACCGAACCTAATGGGGAGGGACCTAAGATACCAATACCCTTTAAACTAGTAGCAATACATGATGCCATAGAAAAGAATCTTGATTGGATGACAGAAAAGAATCCTGCAAACCCTTTTGATAAGAATAGTGAACCCAAGAGCATTGAGAGAGGATCCTCTAGAACTTATTTGGATGATATACCTTGCCTTGTTGAAAATATTTTTGGTATTGATCTTAATGCTTCTTCATTTGAGAACACTTGATTCTTTCTTTGGTTCTTATGCCTAACTTAAAGGCGTTAAAGAAAAGTACTTGTTGGGAGATAACCCAAGAGTTTTAGTTGAGTCTTGGAAGTTATTACCTCTGTAATAACCTCCCCTTATCCTTTTTATTTGCTTTTTGTGCCAAGAGTAACCTCTAATGAGAGTGAAGTAATGATTGGGAAAGTTGCTGCCCTGAAACAGATTTATGTGCTTCACCGTAAAAATTCCTGAGAGAGCTATGTACGTCTTATTGAGCTGTAAGTTTTTGTGCTTCTGCCCCAGGTTGTTATCCAACTTTTGTTAGTTCAACACTTTTTGATTTGAGCAACATAAGGTCTTCGAAAAAATTCGTCTTTACCTGCTGGTATGTTTTGACAGATTTCTGCCATTTTCTGCATTTGCTTCTTGTTAGTTCCTTCTTGAGTTCCTTTGGGGAATTGAGCTTTTTGAGGGAAGTGCTACAGTATCTAGTGTTCTAATGGAAGTTTATTTGGTGTTAGAACTGAACCTTGAGACTTATTTATCTTAAAATGCACTAATGTTGCTAATGAGATTGTGTGAAGTTTTGTATGAAGAAATTTTAGGTGTATGGAAGGAATGAGTAATGAGATGAAGGATGGACTAAAGCTCAAGCTTGGGGATGCCACGCGTGTCACCCCAAGAAATATCCAAGAAGTACAAGTGTCAAAGCTTGGGGATGCCCAAGTCCCCTTCTTCATCAATAAAAATTCCAGGTTTCTTCCAAATGCTTCATTTTATTGTTTCGTGCAGAGTTGTGTTTCTCTTGGAGCGTCTTCTTTTTCGTTTTAATTTTGTTTTTTTAGTTTGCTTGGTTTGCTTAGTTTTCTGAATAAGTTGGTTGGACCCCCTATTTCACACTTTGGTTTACAAATAGTTTGGTTTGGTTTGGAAAAGAGTAGGAAAGTTCATACTTATGTGGTAAAAAGAGCTCGTTTTTGACTGTGGCCCATGCTTTGTCATGCCATGCTTGATATTGTTTTGGCTTTATGCTTAGTATTCTTTTCTGTAGCATGACTTGTTATAAACAATTGAGATTGCTTAATGTGCCTTGGATGAATCATGCGTTGTTTTAGCATATTAAAGCATAGTATAGTGGTATCCTCCTTTGATGCTTTATTTGGGTTGACTTGGTGCATGCTCACACCATGTTATGACTATCTCAAGTCACCATAGCCTTTATGATCCTTTAGTTTTCAACTTGTAGTATCACTTTATGCTTTGATCAATGATGTTTTATCGCTCTGCATGATTATGGCCATTATTGCTCTCTTAGTTTGTCGCTCCCAGTCTTTTGCTAGCCTCCACAACCAAGTATGCGTTCCACTCATGCATCCAACCCCCTAAATCAAGTTTTTCCAAAGAGTCCACCATACCTACCTACTAGCTTATGCTATTCCAAGTATATTCATGCTTTTGTTTACCTTCCACTTGTTATGAGAAAACTATTGATTAAAGCTCTCACGAACTTGATGGCACACTTTACTTTATCGCCTCTAATAAACTTGAACCATTGGGTCCTTCTTTGTTGCGTATATGCTTGCGCTTTTTAAGTTGAAATTAGCAGAACCATGTACCATGGGGAACGCTTTCAACATTGCACTTGTACTTTGTACCCCGTTGCTATTATGTTCTTTTGCTTACGGATCCCGGCGGTGTGAAATAAAAGTGGAACTTGTAAGATCATGGAGTTTGTATATGTGTTAGAGAAACGACTGGGCCGCTAGCCTAAGCCATGCCTAATCATGGTGGAAACTTGCAGCATCACCATAGTGAGCACTCTATGAAGCATCCTCAATAAAAACCTATGCAAATAGCAAATAAAAAGATCGCTGAGATGCTCATTGTCTGCTTGCCTTGTCATTTTTATTATGGGAAAGCTCCCGTATCATGTACAAGGGGTACCCCGTTGGCGGTTCTTAATTATACACATATACTTACAATGACAAGAGCTTACTCGTGACTGAAGTTGAGTAGCATGAGGATCGGTCTTCGTAAGTAAGGGGCATGAGATTTCGGTTTATAAATTGTCAAGCATATCCTCTTAGTTGTGTCACTTTAACCTTAATCACCTTCCAGATGCTTATGATAGGGGCAATGAGAGCTGAAAGCTATAAGTACCATAATTTTTGGAAGCTCTTTATGAGACTTGAATCCCTACTTCCTTTTACAAAGGCTTTTCTTCCACCATTATATTGAGTCTCCACCTTCTAACTTTATGGACCTACTTTGAGAGCATAGTGGCCATTCTTAGTTCTATGTGCATTGTCCCAAGACTAGATGATTGATGCATAACTTGTTATTGCTTGTTTGAAACTATTGTATCTAGTCACTCTTATAAACTTTGAAGGTGTCCTATGCATTTATATTTGCTACTCTATTGAGGGACAAGCTGAATACTATTATGCTATGTTTTCCTTATGTGAAACAAACAAACGTCTTGCAAAGCATGTTATTCATGAATCTTTTGTTTGTGCCTTTTCATGTTGTATCATAGTTTCTTTGCTTATTGCTAAAACTTTGTATTTCATGTTATGATTGAAGTACTATGATCCCATCTTTGAGTTTTGCAAATACTTTGATCAAGTTTTGATGGTGCATGTCACCTCAAAAATTATTTCTTTTTATCACTTACCTACTCGAGGACGAGTAGAAGTTAAGCTTGGGGATGTTGATACATTGCAAATGTATCTATAATTTTTGATGTTCCATGCTTGGTTTTATCCACTTTCTTGTGTTTTGTTCCAACTTTGGAGTACTTTTGTTATGATTTCTTGGACTAACCTATTAACAAGAGCCATAGTGCCAGCTGCCTGTTTTCTGTTATTTTTTGGTTCCAGAAAAGTCAGAAAATGAATATTCTCGGAATTGGACGGGACAAAAGCCAAAGTGCCTATTTTTCGGAAGGGATCAAGTGCTAGAATACGAGACGGAGAAGGGCTGGGGGCCGGCCACACCACCTGGCCGTGCGGCCAGGCCTGGCCCGCGCCAGGGGGTGGTCTGGCCGACCCCAGCACCCCCTCGGCCTCTCCTTCCGCCTATAAGTTGCACTCGGGACAAAAACCCTAGGTACCCGATCAAAAATCCACGAAAGAGTCTGTAGCCGCCGTCATCTCCATCCCTAGATCGGGGGGATCTGAAGCTCTTCCCGACACCCTGCCGGAGAGGGGAATTCACCATGGAGGCCTTCTTCATCACCATGCAAGCCTCCAGTGTGATGCGTGAGTAGTTCATCCTTGGACTACGGATCCATGTAGTAGCTAGATGGCTGGTTTCTCCTCCTCTGTGCTTTCACGTTTAGATCTTGTGAGCTCCGTTCATGATCAAGATCACCTATTTGTAATCCATACATGTTGTGTTCGTGGAGATCCGATGGATATTGAGATGCTATTTCAGATTGATTATTGATTCTATCATGTCTTTGTTATTTGAGATCTTGCATGCATTCCGTTGTTAGTAGCTATCTTGGCCAAGTAGATGCTAGCAACTCCAAGAGTTAGTATTTATGCTCGATAGTGGGTTCATGCCTCTGGTAATCTAGGGAAGTGACATAAATCTCTAAGGTACTAGATGTGCTGTTGCTACTAGGGAGAAAACAACGATCTTTTGTTAATAGAACAATCGTATTGTTTACTTTACACGCAGTTCGTAAAGCAATAATCTGTTGCTTGCAACTTAATACTGGAGGGGGTTCAGATGATAACCTGAAGGTGGATTATTAGTCATAGATGCAGTTGGATAGCGGTCTATGTATTATGTTGTAATGCCCAATCAAGTCTCAAAGGAGTCAAGATGATTAGTATGTGCATGTATTGCTTTCTCGGTGTTTGTCAATTGCCCCGCTGTAATTTGTTCACCCAGCATGTTATCTATCTTAAGGAGAGCCACCTCTAGTGAACTATGGATCCCGGTCCTTTACTTTACATACAATCTATAAACTGTTTCTGCTTTGTGTTTTCTTTCTGCAAACTTTTACTTCTTTCCATTCAATACGTTTAATCCTTTGTTTTCCGCAAAACACGGTGAGATTGACAACCTCATCGCAAGTTGGGGAAAAAATTCTGTGGTTGTGTTGTGCAGGTCTCCACGTTGCTACTAGCACCGGTAGTGCGCCCTACCAAAGCTTAGCTAGTAACACCTTTGAGGTGTTTCCTTGCTCCTACTGGTTCGATTAAACATTGGTTTCATAACTGAGGGAAACTTGCTTCTGTGCTCATCATACCTTTCTCTTGGGGTTCCCAACGAGCTCTACATCAACACCGCCATCAAGGATTTTTCTGGGCGCCGTGCATTGAGCCATCACACGTCGCATGGGAAACCGCCATGTGGCTCTTCTATGTGTGATCTGCCGTCAGACGGGATCTTAGGCGGCGGTTGGAGGTGGTGCGTGTCCCGGGGACCGCCACGATGCCTCACGATTTCCCCCTAGTGTTAAATAGCGGCCGGGGCAGCGACTGCCGACACGCATGCCTCTCTCCCGCACTGCCTCTCCTTGCCTTCTTCCTCTTCCTTTCTCTCGCTGCGTCGCTCGCTTCTGCCCACTGGCGACAATGGGCCCGTGCTTTTTGATGCTAGCAACGACGGAAGCGATGGCGGAGATCCGCGACACTTGGTGTGGCTCGTCGGTGACGACGGACCAGATCAAGAAATATCACCGCTCGCGGGTCCTCCCACCGGCGACAAAGGTGGAGGTGCGGCTCGCACCGACAATGGAAGAATCACCAGACCAGCAGGACAGCGAGAGGGTCATCTTCCTCTCCCACCTCCCGCGCGGGCTTTCTCTTCCCGTCCACCCCTTCCTTCTCACCTTCCATACTTTCTTTGATCTCCGGCTGCACCATCTCTGTGCGAACATCATTGGTACGCTGGCGCACTTCGTAGCCTTCTGCGAGTGCTACCTCGGGATCCAACCGGATCTCAGGCTCTTCCTCCATCCCTTCCTCATCCGGGCCTAGACCCAATAGTCCAAAAGCCCGCTAGGCTTTTGTGGTAGCGTCTCCATCTACTGCCGTGTGAAGACCGGCTACCCCAAGTACCAGCTGCATGACACGGTCAAGCTCTGGCAGCAATCATACTTTTACGTGCAGAATCTGATGGAACATGACCGGATCAACCTACCGGCCTTCCAAGACAGAGAGTCTAGCCGTCGGAACTGGGACCTCAAGATCCACGGCTCCAAGGCGGAGACCGATGCGATGCTGAAGCGGATGAGGGATTTCATCATAGATGGCTTGAACGTTCTCGACGTCACCCTCAGTTGGATGTCCCAGCTGATGACGCCGCTCTAGCAACGGTCCCGGAAAATGTTCTACTACTCGGGCCGGCTGGACCCGGCCTGGCTTTCACGCCATGACCCCCGCTTCGACAATCTCCGTGAGTGGGTCTGGATGATCACCAAGGAGAAGCTCGAGGAGAACTAGTCCTTCGGGCAGGCTCCCTACACGTGCGAGAACCGCGCTCCCCGGGTAGGCCCTTAGATTTGTTTTCCTTTTACGTTGCTGGTTCCGTCTTGCTAAATCCGACTGACGTGTTTTATCTTGCAGCAGCTCTTCGCCCGCATCATCCGGGAGGAGGGAAACAACCCATCATGTCTCTGGATTGTCTAATAAAATATTTGGTTACTAAAGAAAACTCCTGGGACCAATACCATGGCGTCCTCGACTCCCTGCCTAATCAAAAGCGTTTGTGGTATGTCAAGACAAGGAAAAGGGCCCAACCTGGACCGAAGGGACACAAAACTGCTGTTGTTTTATTTTTCCGAGATCTAGACATTAGGCTGGTCATAGTGGTAGTATCATAGTACTAGTATCATGCATATGATACTAGTGTATGATATTATCTCTATAGTGCATGGTATCATATTGTAGTATCATATTAGTACTATTATAATGATTTGTAGAATCTCAAGGCAAAATTGTGTACAAAATTTATTTGCATGAGAATTTTTTAGTTTTACGTGCTATGATACGGTATCTACCTATGATACTTTAATCATCTTTTTCTTCATTAATTATTGTGCCACATCACATTTTTGCCAACATGACATGCATGATACTAGTTATGATACTCCCACTAGGACCTGCCTTATTTGCCTTTATATCCGGGGAGAGCCCCAATTTTTTTGGAAATGACCACCCCTCAAGGGCCGGTCCTGATAGAAGGTGCACGATTTTACCAATTCTAAACAAAATGTAAAGTTTGGGTGACTAACCTTTTCTTCATTAATGGGATTCATTAATTGTGTGAGGCTTGTGCGTAATTAAATCATCCATCCAGTGTCATATCTCATCATTAAGTCATTGCACCTACTCATTAAAAAGTCTTAGAGCATGATTTATTACTTGGGAACTTATAGCTTTTTAAGGGAATTCAAGATCGATAGGCCATCAAAGCAGTGGAGGAGGCATCATCGGCGAAGCATGGCCATAGGTGGAAATCTGGAAGAAGCATCGTCCTTCGACGCCGACGCTATCCTCAACGCGGTGGCTAGAGGTACTATCCTTCCACTCGATGGATGATGGCGACGGGGAAGCCACCGGAACAAGCAAGGTTGCCACCAGAGAGTTTTATTTAGTCATAAACTCGGATGACGAAACATGATTCGTGCGTGTTATGCGGTGTGTGGTCATGCAAGCGGTGGTGGAAGAAGAGGAGCACGGAGAACTGCTGGCTCTTTAGTCTTTACGGAGGTGTGTACACGGTTGGAGAACACGGCGAGAAATACTTTTTTCCAACATGGATGACAAGGTGATCTTCGGATCGAGCCTCCTGAACCTTATGCGTTTTACAATTTATCAATGATATGTATTTCACCCACGGCCGCTCGTCATCGTGTCGCTTGTGCCCCTCAAATATAACGGGATTAAAAATTTAGCCTGCTTAATTCCGTCGCAGTTCCACGGCATCCACTAGCTCTGCTTAAGCCTGCCAAATAGCGAAAGGCAACATAGCGGGGACGGAATCCTACTAAAGCCTTGTTTGGTACTAGTGTTTTAGTAGGGAGTAGGGGGATAATCACCAAGGGGATTGGGTGAAACCCCACCTACACCCAAACCCCTCTAATCCCCACAAAACCCCAATCTCCACCAATCCACGGGGTAGGGATAGTGTATTAGATATGAGAAAAAATACACTAGAACATGGGAAAAGTTAGGATTGAATCAGTTCAATACTCTAAAACCGAACATACTATTTAAAGCAAGTGAAGATTTAGGTTTGGTGGAGATTATTCCTTCTAATCACCACTAAAACACTAGTACCAAACAAGGCCTAAAGATTTTTGCTAGCATTTGTTCCCTTGTTCAGTTAGCTCCGCTTAGGAGTTGAGCATTGTTGGCCACTCCAGCTCGCGGGGTGGTGCCGAGGGATCCAGAAAATTCGACGGGCTTCCGCACATGAGGCAGAGGTGATGACCAAGGATGGGACTGCACACTGCTCCTCCAGGTAAGATACATCTGGCCATAACTGATTAAAAATCATAATGCTTATGTCATAGTGATGTGTCATGTACATGAATACGCATTTGACTTGATCTCTCTTAACTCGCGTGAGGTGGAAGATGAATAAGAAGGGTGAATTCAGAGATCAACACAAGGGTTTTGGCGCTAGATAAAATATCACAGCTTTTCTGGTTTCTTTCTCCCATTTTATTCAGTTACTTATTACAAGCAAACATGGTCGATTCCCACGATCCGGCAGAACGTGCAGCAGCCAACAAACTCGTTGTAACTCATCCTAGCAGGACAGACCAAATATAACCTGACGAGTTTCAGAATGTTGCCGAAAATAGGCTGAAACTCTACAATTTTGAAGTATACAAAACACATTTAACAAAATAGAGAGAAAAACATGTGGAAATTAAGAGGACTGGGAAGTGGTCTCTTATTATTATGTCATCCTGATCGAGTATATCTGACTAAGCCCTTGGGATGATGCGAGCACGGAGCGGGTGCTTCATGATGATGGTCATAGCTAGCTCCTCCGTCATATCGAGAGTACCTTGTGCTGGCGGCAGCCACTGGAACTCCCTTACGAGGCTGCCCACGAAGAACTGCGCATGCAGTATGGCGAGCGCGTAGCCCGGGCACATCCTTCGACCAGCACCGAAAGGAACCATCTTGATCTCCTTGGTCCCCGTAATGTCCACGTCGTGGTTTTCGATAAACCTCTCCGGACGGAACTCCCGCGCCGCCGTCCACACGGTCTCATCAAGCCCGAAGTCGGCCACGAGGAAGTTGATGTCGGTGCCCTTGGGCACCATGAATCCACCCAGCTCTGTGTCGCTCTGCACGCCGTGCGGGAAGACTAGGTGGCCCGTAGGGCGCAGCCGCAGCCCCTCCAGCACGACGGCTTTGAGGTATGGCATCTCGCGCAGGTCGTCGTCACCGAGCTCGGGCTTGCCCCTCACCTCCTCGTACAACTTGGCTTGGACGTCGGGGTGGTTTACGATCTCCGCCATGATCCACTCCAGCAAGGTCACCGAAGTGTCCAGCGAGGCAATCATGAACTCGGAGCAGAGGCTTACCATCTCGTCATCCGTGAGTGGGCGGCCGCCATCTTCTGCCACGCGGAGCTCGAGGAGGGAGTCGGCGTAGCATGGGGGGCCACCGGCGCGGGGCGTGCGGATGAGCGGTAGCATCAGCTCCTTCTGCCTCTCCCGTAGCGCCACGTCCGACGCCCACTGCTTCCGCTGTAGCCTCTTGGTGATGCCCTGGAAGATGGATAGGACGGGGAACCTGCTGATGGCTTCGGAGATCTGGAGCTGCATCTTCTGCATCTCGTCGAGCGCCTCCCGGCCAATCCAGACGCCGAAGGTCATGTACATGAGCAGGTCGAACAAAGAGCGCGCCAACAATGGCCTCGGCGTAACAATGCCCTGGGATGATGCTGCTGCTGCATCGAGGCGCAGCGAGGCAGCAAGCGCGTCGCACACGCGCTTCCTGGCCGGCGCGAAGAGCCTGACGCGGGACGGGTGCAGCGCCTGCGAGTGCAGGTTGCGGCGGACGAGACGGAAGTAGTCCCCGAGGGGAGAGGCGGACATAGAACCCCCTAGGAACAGGGTGAAAATCTCGCTGGGCTGTGGGCGACTGTCGAAGTTGCCGCCGCCCTTGACGAGGGCGCTGTACGCGAGGTGGCGGTCGGCCACGAACACGAAAGTTCGCCCGAGACAGACGGAGACGATGGGGCCGTAGCGGGCATGCAAGCTGCGAAGTATTGGGCCAAGCTGATAGATCGGCCCCTTGAGCATCAAGCACTTGGCTATGAACAGGAGGGCCGGCGGACCAGGTGGGAGATTCTTGCGCCCTCCAGGACGGTTGGACATAAAGATGAGAGGAATGGAGAGCAAGGTGATACACAAGAGGATGGTGAGCCCGTCCATTGTCTCTCAGCTTTGGTTAGAGAGCTATGTGATGAACTTTTGTGGCGACTATATATATATACTACTACTATTTGGAGTGCCATTTTACAAAAAACAACCTAGCTTTTTTTATCATCAACTCGCAGTCCACCGTCTAGTTCTGAATTTCATCTCCTCTTATGCATACGTGCCTGACCGCTAGAGGTCATTTCAAAATTGGGAATGGTAGTACTACTAGGTTTTGGGAGGATATTTAGGTGAAACACCTCTCTAGCACAACAATATCCACCTTATACAATATTGTACAACGATCTAATGTAACTGTGGCAGAAGTTTTACACATGTACCACTTAACATTGGATTTCGAAGAGTACTTAATGGCAACAAGTGGACCGCTTGGTTACACTTGTGCTAAATATTAATGATGGTATAGTTGTCGGATGAACAAGATAAGTTTATGTGGAACTTAATTTCATCTGGAGTGTTCTCAGTAAAATCCATGTATGAAGATCTTATGAATGATCATACGATTTTCGTTCGAAAATATCTTTAAAACTTAAAAATCCTACTTAAAATTAAAAAAATTATATGGTTCCTTCATAATAAAGTTTTACTTACTAAGGATAACTTGATTACCAGAAATTGGGTATGATGTATCAATTGTTATTTTTGTGGGTCGCGAGAAACCATCGAACATTTGTTTATTTCCTGCCCTTTTGCGAGTTTATTATGGCACATTGTCTATTTTGCTTACGACGGTCTCCCTCCAACTAATATCGCAAACATGTTAGGAATTCGTTGAATGGAGTGGACAAAGCAACTAAGGCTAGAATTCGCATCGGTGTTTCTACCTTGTTGTTGGTCTATTTGGAGATGCAGAAATGACATAATCTTTAATAAATAAAAAACTTTTAATCTTTTGCAGGTTATCCATGTGGTGGCACATTGGGTTCAGCTTTGGGCGTGTATGCTCCCGCCAGACCAGCGAGATATTATGGCTACTGGGTGCAGCCACTAATGGTCGCCCATCATATATTCGGCCAGTCGTACTGGCAGCCGCATAGTCGACTTGATGTCTAGAACTCCGCGTTTTCTTATTTTTCGTTGGCTGATACATGTATCAACGCTAAGCGATCCTTGATGTGTTTTTTTACTGTATACTGGATGATGTTCTTTTTTAAATATTAATAAAGATTGTGTGCATCTACCAATACAGAGGCCGGGGTTATACTCCCTTTTTCGCGAAAAAAACGTACTGGCCTGGCCACGACTTAGTAGTACTGTGTTCCTTTGGGGGAATAGTAGCGTTCCGTTAAAAAATGCACGCTACTAGTAAGTCGCGGCCAACCTAGTTTGTACACTACTACGGACATGCCTACTCTGGTCAGTTCATTGGTGGCGCATCAGTTGCCACACAGGTGCCGATTTTCGTGGCATAGAGAAAGGATGAAAACCGCTGATAATTACTTCCTCTGTTTAGTTTTGTGAATCAAATGTATCTATATGTCTTTGAGTCTATAGGTTTATAGAGGTTTAGAGTAAATTTAAAAAGACGTCTAAATATACTCATTTCATAAAACTAAAATGTATTATAATTCTGAACGGAGGGAGTAGCTACTACCGTCATGGCACTTCCGGACGCAACCCATCTACATTAACTCATATACCAAATGATGTCATCGTGTACTCCGTCCAATACAACCCATCGACATTAACTCACCTTCGACACAACCACCCACTTAGTTTAAACTATATTAATGGATAAATATGTTTTATAAAATTATATTTGGGTGGAAATAATGTTTTCTTGGTCATGAGGAGTTTTCATCGTGAAAGAAGTCTAACCCGGATCTGCATGTGCAATTCCTCACAAGTTACACAGCGTAACTCAAACCCCTTCGTCTCCCGTTGAGTTTACAGCATAAAACCACCACTTTTCTACCTAAATTTCGAAAAATCACCAGTTTATGTTTGAATCGCAAAAAACCACCACTTTACTGCTGATATTTTGCAATATGCGCTAACCAGCCGATTGACGCGAATTGATGCTGGATCTGACAGAGGGGCCCCACCAGTTTGGGACGGCCGTTAACAACGTTAACGGCACATAGCATAAAACCAACACTCTTCCGCTTAAATTTTGAAAAACCACCACATTTCGCTGAAATCGCAAAAAACACCCACTCTAGTGTTTATTTTAAGAAGTTCATAACTTTTGTATACAAATTCAAATGGAAAAACTTTTAATACAAAAAGTGCTCAGAAATGTTTGAATAATTTTAAAATTAGTTCACTATTTTAGATAATTAAAATATGCAAACAATTAAAATTGCTTCTATTAGTAATGCAAACTTTGAAAATTCATAACTTTAATTGTGTAAGTCCAAATAATATAAATAATATGTCCATATTTATTAGAAAAATCGAAGGAATCCATTTCTAGCATCCATCATACATGAATCACATGCATTTCTCTCTGATATGTTTATTACTAGATGGAACTAGCGCGCTTTGCTGTGCCATTTTTTGCTATTATCATTTGAATTTTCCATGTGATTTTTATGCCTCCTGGTTCTTGTTTTCCTTTTGTTGAATAGGATTTTACATCGGAAAACATAGAGCTCTACCCTCATAGTACCATGCCTTATTGACTTGGCCCAATTGGTCTGTATAGGCGTCTGTCCCCCTGCTCGCATTAGCAACCAACATACATTCCATTGGCAAGCGCATCAAATATGGTGCCGTCAAGTGGGTCTATCTCCATTACCGGGGGAAGAACAACCGATGAACAGACCCGCCATCGCTCGTTGCTAGAATCCAACACTCCTCCCCCGGAAGGCAGGAGCGAACCGACCCTGCATCCGTAGTCCATAGAAGCAACGCACACGCACGCACCGACCTAGGCACACCGCCACATGAGCTCAAAAAATAAGATAACATGCTGACATCTAGGGACAGAACCACCGTACCACCGACAAGTAGGTCCACGCATATATCGTCCATGCCCAAGCAACCACAAGGCTTCAATTCTAGGGATCTTAGAGCTCTTTAAAGGTGCAACTCTGACGGTGACAATCCACGTACATTGTCAGTTATCAGTGTCACGCTGCTCAACACGTTTGCGGTGAAGGACATCGACACCCTCAAATAAGAAGCACGTGCAGCTCGCCTAGCAAGGCTTCGTTCCTTCATTTTGATTCATCACGCATGCATGCAAGGGCCAAAACGACATATATCCGATTTATGCGGCTCCAACGATTGTACAATATATTAACATGCAAGAATAAATAAAATGGCACACATTTATTATTACGTTTGCTTGTATAATCAAAATATTCGGCAGGAACATAAGTAATTCATGCATGATGGATGCCATAAAGGGATTCCTTGGTTTTTTCTAATAAATTTAGACATATTATTTATATTATTTGGAGTCATATAATAAAGATTATGAAATTCCAAAGTTTTCATTACTAAGAAAAGCAATTTTAATTAGTTCCAATATTTTACTTATCCAGAATAGTGAACCAAGTTTGTATTCAAATATTTCTAAGGACATTTGGTATTAAAAGTTTTCTATTTAATTTTTTTGTATTCAAAACTTATGGACATTCGCAAATAAACAGAAGGTTTTGTGAAACGTACGTGCCAGGGACCCCTGCGTAATTTTCTAGCAAAATAAGAGGACCTGCATGAAAAAGACAGTCAACGCGTGGTGCCACATCATTGAAGTTGGTGGGGTCGCCTTGTCAGACCCAGCGTTAATTCATTTAAAAATGGTGTTTAGTGCATATTGCAAAAATTTGCCGTAGAGTGGGTGTTTTATGCGATTTCAGCGAAAGGTGGTGGTTTTTCGAAATTTAATTGCAAGAGTGGTGGTTTTATGCTATATACCGTTAACGTCTATTAATAGCCGTCCTAAGCTGGTGGGGCCTATCTGCCAGATCCAGCGTCAATCGACTGGTTAGCGCAGATTGCAAAAAATCAGCAGTAAAGTGGTGGTTTTTTCGATTCAAACGGAAATTGGTGGTTTTTCAAAATTTTAGATAGAAATGTGGTGGTTTTATGCTATAAACTCCCTCCTGTTTGAGAGCGACATTCTCCTCGCGTGCATGGAAGACGAGAATCCTTCACTACCTTAGTACTCTATTCGTTTTTGTTAAATTGTGCTATAGGTTTGATCAAAATCAGAAACCGAGAATTGTTTTCCAAAAATAGAAACAACCTGTTAACCTCCATATAGTACCAAATGCAGACAATCTTACTAATTGGAGACAGCTATGTTAGTTACTACTAATTGAGAATTGTTTTTCACAATCCCAGGCTGCGTTCTTTCCGGCCGGCCGGAGAAACAGAAGATTCGTGGCTGTGGCATCGACCAGCCGGGCGGGCACGAGGAGACACACTGCAAGCTCTCAAGAACCACGGTTACAAGGTTAGCCACGAGGTGTTTCTTCACATTGCCCTAATCCAAATAAAGGTGGATTTTGATCATTTGTTTTTTCATCAATATTTAGCACGTTTCTGATCTAGAGATGTAATCCCGTTTGAGTGATCGATGGGAGAGCAATCATGATCAATGGGAAGGCAGGGTGATTTGTTTATTCCTTGATGTACAGATTCAAGAACTTCTTCAGCATAGAGACGGTGTAATGTAGATTGAATATTGTATTTATTAATGACTCCTCACCATTTTTCTTGCCTTGACCTGGAAGGCAACGTGCTACCTAGACAGCTCCATCAGTAATCCATGGGATATTCTGATTTGATTTTGCGATTACACAATCTCCAATCATTTGAGTCAATGAAATAGTTATTTTTGCGATCTCAAGCAATTATGTTGGCAATCGTATCAATTTGGTTTATCTTGGACCCCCTTCCTAGATTATCCTATGACTATTGATTCTACGTAGGAAAAAACACCGTCTTTTTTCCTGCTCCTATGCCGTGGCTGTTACATGTGGGAGTTCATGCTCTTATTGGTTTTCAGAGGTATGTTCAAAAGTATTAGTCATGTCCATTGTTACTACTAGATTTGCTAATTGAAACTTTCTTTTCTTGCAGCTTTCAACTTTATCTTGGTGCCCTGGGAAGACTTGACCGAGAGTTCTCTACTATCTGGTTTGATGTCGTTTTTGCAAGTTCTATTCTTATGTATTCGCTAAGTTCTCAGCGGAACGCAAATGCATTTTAATAGGGAGGAAGGTGGAGGTAGAAGATAACTTTGTACGAAAAGAGTCAAAAGACCATGCCGATAGTTTCCTACCTCGAAATCCAGTATGTTTTGCTGATTGTACGAAGCACAAATAATTCTTATGAACCCATATCTGACATGAATTTGTTCGAAGATGAGAACATTATGCAAATTAGATATAATAGGACATGGTCATCATGTGTGAGAGATGACAAAACCATGTGGTATTTACTTTCTACATTCAACAATAAATAGTACTACTACAATTGGTTCTTAGCACTAGTAGAAAGAGGGCCTTTGGTCCAGCGCCCAAATTCCATTGGTCCCGGTTCGTTTCCGTAATCGGGACCAATGTCAGGCACCGGTCCCGATTCATACCGCCAGGGCATTGGTCCCGGTTCATCTGTAAGCATTGGTCCCGGTTGGTGGCACGAACCGGGACCAATGCCCCCGCGACGCATACTTGGCGCTCTGCGGGGCATTGGTCCCGGTTCATGCCACCAACCGGGACCAAAAACCCCGCGACGGTCAGCAGTCCATGACAATTAATGGGGCATTGGTCCCGGTTCATGCCACCAACCGGGACCAAAAACTCCGCGACGGTCAGCAGTCCAGGACAATTAATGTAAATTAATTCGGGGCAGAAAATAATTCGAGGCAGAAATTAATTCGAGATAGAAATTGAATTGATCACTATTTTTGAACAAATCTTTCACGACTTAATCGAGACAAAGGTCTAAATTAAGAAATTTTATTATTCGACCACAAATTTTTCCATACAAATAAAGATGTGACTTTAAATTCCTAGTCGACAACACTTCCACTGCCGCTGTCCTTCGAGCCGTTGTCCTCCGTGCCGCCGGCTTCCTCGTCGTCGTCGGACGAAATCTCCACGATTTTGGCGTTGTTCGGGAGACGGAGTTCGTCTACGCGCATAGCGACGTCGATGGCGGTGTAGATGGTCCGTCTAGGGACGGACCAGAACATCTCCCGCCTTTCTTGGTTGCGGCGATCCGGGTGCACCACGCGCCCGTCCACGAAACGGTTGCCAAGCTTGGCCTTCCGCTCCTTCTTGAACAGCCGGGGCCAATACTAGCTGGCCGCCGTGTACCGGGGCAACGCCCTAATGCACGCGAGCAGTTGGCGGCGACGCTTCGCGATGATGTACTCCATCTCGTACCCGCGGGGGTTGAGGAGCGGAGCCACCGGCATACCCCCTCGCTGATGCGAAATCCGGCGGGAAGGGTCGCGCGCGGCGGCGAGAGGATGCCGTAGATCGCAAACTGCGTCGCCTCGTACTGGTTGAGCGTGGGCACCTCCATGACGGCGCGGTGGAGATTGGAGAGGGAGGGGAGGCGAGACGACGACGCGGTGGAGAGGTGATTGCTAAAGTGGTGGGGTGGAGAGGGACTGCAGAGAGGCAGAGGTGATGGCAAAAGCGAGCGTTGTGGCCTCATATTTATGCACGGGGACGACGAAGCGACGGGGGCATTGGTCCCGGTTATTGCCACGAACCAGGACCAAAGCCCCTCCCGCACGACACGTGGCGGTCCAGCAGCGCGCCCCCCACCGAGGTCATTTGTCCCGGGTCGTGCCATTAACCGGGACCAATGACCTGGGTGGGGTGCGAGCTGCTGGGCCGCCACGTGTCGCGCGGGAGGGGCTTTGGTCCCGGTTCGTGGCAATAATCGGGACCAAAAACCCTCCCCTGGCTATATATAAGCCCAGCCCTTTGCCCACCAAATTTTGCTAGATTGTGTGTGAGGTGTGGGTGCTAGCTTTTTTTCTTTGATTGCAAACAAGGTGTTCGACGAAATGTCCGAGCCACACTTTAGTTCGCACAACACGGTATCCTCGGCTGAGGGCAACCTTCTTTATCTGTAACTGATACAAAAATATTGCAGCTGTCCATGTAGGGTAGTCATTTTACTATTCATGATGTTATTGTAATGGTTAATTATTATGACGCAGATCGATGCACGGATGCGATGGATGTATGGCGACCGACGCCATTCCGATTTTATTGCAGGCCTCCATAAATTTATCGATTTGGCTAAGGCAAACAAAGTGGATAATTTTATGCCTTGTCCCTGCGTCGACTGTCGGAACGTGGCGGAGCACTCTGCCCCGAGAATCCTTCAAAGCCATCTGCTTCGGAGAGGTTTCATGCCTAGATATTATTGTTGGGCCATGCACGGAGAAAGAGGGGTTAGGCTGGAAGAAAATGAAGAAGAGGAGGATGATGACAGCTATCCTATGTCCCCTGAAGAATACGGTGATACTGCAATGGAAGACAATGAAGAAGAGGGAGGCGGCAATGAAGAAGAACAACGGGCATCGGATGAGCCCGCTGATGGTCTTGGTCGGGTCATTTCTAATGCAAAGCAACAATGTGATACAGAAAGGGAGAAGCTTAAGTTGGAGGCCATGCAAAAGGATCACAAAAAGTTGTTGTACCCAAATTGCAAAGATGGCAGCACAAAGCTCCGTACCACACTTGAACTGCTAAAATGGAAGGCAGAGACTGGCTTATCTGACAAGGGATTTGAGAAGTTACTGAAAATAATGAAGCCGAAGCTTCCAAAGGATAACGAGCTGTCCGAGACAACGTACGAAGCAAAGAAGACTATCTGCCCTCTAGGATTAGATGTGGAGAAGATACATGCATGCATTAATGACTGCATCCTGTACCGCGGTGAAAAGTACGAGAATATGGATAAATGCCCGGTATGCAATGCATGTCGATACAAGATCAGACAAGATGACCCTGGTGATGTTGAGGGCGATGACGAGCCCTCCAGGAAGAGGGTTCCTGCTAAGGTTATGTGGTATGATCCTATAATACCACGGTTGAAACGTCTGTTTAGAAATAAAGAGCATGCTAGGTTGTTGCGATGGCACAAAGAAGAGCATAAGAAAGACGGGAAACCGAGACACCCCGCCGATGGGTCGCAGTGGAGAAACATCGAGAGAAAGTACTCGAACTTTGCAGGTGACGCGAGGAATTTATGGTTTGGTCTAAGTACAAACGACATGAATCCTTTTGGGGAGCAGAGCTATAGTCACAGCACCTGGCCAGTGACTCTATGTATCTACAACCTTCCTCCTTGGTTGTGCATAAAGCGGAAGTTCATTATGATGCCAGTGCTCATCCAAGGACCGAAGCAACCTGGCAACGACATTGATGTGTACCTAAGGCCATTAGTCGATGAACTTTTGCAGTTCTGGGCAGAACCAGGTGTAAAGGTGTGGGATGAGCACAAAAAGGAGCCATTTGACCTAGGAGCGTTGTTGTTGGTAACCATCAATGATTGGCCTGCTCTGAGTAACATTTCAGGACAGTCAAACAAGGGATACAATGCATGCACGCACTATTTAGATAATACTAAAGGTACATAATTGGATAAATGTAAGAAGGTTGTGTACCTGGGGTGTCGTAAATTTCTTCCGACCAATCATCAAGTAAGAAAGAAAGGCAAGAATTTCAACGGTGAGGCAGATTACTGGAAGAAGCCTAAGCTCCCTAAAGGTGCTGATGTATTTGGTATGGTGAAGGACCTAGAAGTAATCTTTGGAAAGGGTCCTGACGGTCAATCTGTTCCGAAAGACCCCATTACCGGACACACAGCCATGTGGAAAAAGAAATCTATATTTTGGGAGCTTGAGTATTGGAAAGACCTAGAGGTCCGTTCTTCAATCGACGTGATGCACGTGACGAATAATCTTTGTGTGAACCTGCTAGGCTTCCTGGGCGTGTACGGGAAGACAAAAGATACACCAGAAGCACGGGAGGATCAGGAACGTATCAAAGACCCACACAACAAGCATACTGATAAAGGACGTAAATACTTAAGTAGCTACGCTCTTACCAAAGCAGAGAAGGAAATCTTTTTTGAAGTCCTTTACAGTATCAAGGTCCTAGCTGGCTTCTCGTCAAATATAAAGGGAATAATAAATATGGCAGAGAAAAAATTTCAGAACCTGAAGTCTCATGATTGCCACGTGATTATGACACAGTTGCTTCTGGTTGCATTGAGAGGGCTTCTACCGGAAAATGTTCGATTAGCCATTGTGAAGCTATGTGCATTCCTCAATGCAATATCTCAAAAGGTAATCGATCGAGAAAGTCTGGAAAGGCTACATAAGGATGTGGTCCAATGTCTTGTCAGTTTTGAGTTGGTGTTCCCCCCATCCTTCTTCAATATTATGACGCATCTCTTAGTTCACCTAGTCGAAGAGATTTACATTCTCGGTCCTGTATTTCTGCACAATATGGTCCCCTTCGAGAGGTTCATGGGAGTCTTAAAGAAATATGTTCATAACCGTGCTAGGCCAGAAGGAAGCATCTCCAAGGGCTATGGAACAGAGGAGGTCATTGGGTTCTGTGTAGACTTTCTTCCTGACCTTAAGCCGATTGGTTTTCCTGAATCACGGTATGAGGGGAGACTGAGTGGAAAAGGCACGCTAGGAAAGAAAGCAATGATATTTAGGGACGGACATTCTTTGAATCAAGCACACTACATAGTTCTCCAAAGTTCTACCTTCGTGGCTCCGTATATCGAGGAACACATCAATGTTGTACGCTCCAAGTTCCCGGGGAAGGATGACTACCGGATTAAAAAAAATCACATGGAGACTTTCGGCACTTGGTTGCAATTACATCTCATGAATGACACCACTATTGGAGATCATCTCTACTTGTTGGCCGCGACTGTATTGACTTTCCAAGGGTACGAGATAAATGGGAATACATTTTACACGATTGCCCAAGATAAAAAGAGCACCAACCAAAACAGTGGTGTCCGCTTTGATGCAACATGCGAGAATGGGAAAAATGACACATACTATGGTTACATAGAGGAGATATGGGAACTTGACTATGGACCTACTTTTAAGGTCCCATTGTTTCGGTGCAGTTGGGTCAACATGAATGGAGAAGGGGTAAAGGTAGACCAGCTGTACGGAATGACACCAGTGGATCTCAAGAATCTTGGTTACAGAGACGAACCATTCGTCCTAGCCAATGATGTGTCTCAGGTTTTTTATGTGAAGGACATGTCCTCTAAACCGAAAAAAAGAAAAAATAAGGAAACGAATACATCAGACGATGAGCCCAGGCGTCACATAGTTCTTTCAGGGAAAAGAAACATCGCAGGAGTCGACGACAAGACAGACATGTCAACATATTATGATAAGTTTGATGAAATTCTGCCCTTCACCGTGAAAACTGACCCAAGCATCCCGTTAAGCTAAGAAGATGCTCCATGGTTACGGCCTAAGAAGCGATCATAGGCAAGGGATCGACATACGTGACGAAGGATTCATATCCTAAACCCTAAACCCTATGTAAATCTATGTAATGTATGGAAACTTTATGTGATGTATGGAAACTTTATGTGATGTATCGAAACTTTATGTAATGGAGTCTTTCACGGGCTTGGAGGGAAAAATTTCCGAGGCGGAGCTTCCGAAGATGCCGTAGGGCGTGTGCACCAACGACATCTTCGAGAAGCTCCGCCACGGGAGATTTCTCAACCCTTTCCCTAGCACTGTTAGAGGAGATGGAGTCTTTCACAGGCTTGCAGGGAAATTTTTCCGAGGCAGAGCTTCCGAAGATGCCGTAGGGCGTGCGCACCAACGACATCTTCGAGAAGCTCCGCCACAGGAGATTTCTCAACCCTTTCACCAACACTGTTAGAGGAGATGGAGTCTTTCACGGGCTTGCAGGGAAATTTTTCCGAGGCAGAGCTTCCGAAGATGCCATAGGGCATGCGCACCAACGACATCTTCGAGAAGCTCCACCACGGGAGATTTCTAAACCCTTTCACCAACACTGTTAGAGGAGATGGAGTCTTTCACGGGCTTGCAGGGAAATTTTTCCGAGGCGGAGCTTCCGAAGATGCCGTAGGGCGTGTGCACCAACGACATCTTCGAGAAGCTCTGCCACGGGAGATTTCCCAGCCCTACATCCATGGGGATGAAACTCTCTCTACCTATGTTGGCTTGTTGAGCTGCTTGCCATGGCGTATCGATGGTTCTTTTATAGGCACGGCGCCGCTTCTACTTTGTCTTGTTCCTCCGACAGGGCGTCGTGCGCTACATGCTTTATCTCATCGAGCAGTGCGTCCACCCACACGTCCTTATCCCACCGACAACTTTAGTCTCGGTTGCACCCACCAGCCGGGACTAAAGGTTACCCACGCATCCTTATCCCACCGACAGCTTTAGTCTCGGTTGCACCCACCAGTCGGGACTAAAGGTTACCCACGCGTCCTTATCCCACCGGCATCTTTAGTCTCGGTTGCACCCACCAGCCGGGACTAAAGGTTACCCACGTCCTTATCCCACCTGAAACATCGTAAGCCATCCCAAGATGCACGTGTGTGCACAATATGGGCACATTATCACAAACTATGCCCTGATTCTAGCCATAACATTGGTAGTTTGACCTAAATGCCATGAAACCTCGAACATGATAGGTCATTTTGTGAAGGATTTTTTATGATGTTTGCAGTTTTTCAAGTTCAATATTTTTCCTTGCAACTGTGACACATAATATAACACCACGCGAAGGTTTCACATTGTTTGGATCATTTTTGAATTTCTTATTCCCGTTTCAAACTATATTCAAAACGGTGGCCATGAAGCTTCTTAGTCCGGGGCTGAGCCTCGCTGAACTTGAAGTGGATCTCTGATAAAGTAGCATGTTGTGAACCTATAAATGATTTTTTTAAAAATTCACAAGCATTATATCATGTACTTGTAGTTCAAATTTTGGCAACCTCCTAGCGATTCGGCAGGAATTTGTCTTTTTCATGAGGGATGGACCGAAAGGTTCCAGATACACCGGTTGGGAAATTGTCCATATAAGGTGGTATAGTATTTTTGAAAAATGGTTTGGTACCAATGCCAAACTTTAATTTGGTGGTTGCTTCACAGAACACCCCGATTTCGGCACCTCAAAAATGGAAATTGGCTTTTTCGTGCGTCGAAAGGGAAAACTTCCTCCTGCAACATTGTAAGCCATCCCAAGATGCACATGTGTGCACAATATGGGCACATTATCACAAACTATGCCATGATTCTAGCCATAACATTGGTGGTTTGACCTAAATGCCATGAAACCTCGAACATGATAGGTCATTTTGTGAAGGATTTTTTTTAATGTTTGCAATTTTTCAAGTTCAATATTTTTCCTTGTAATTGTGACACATAATATGACACCACGCGAAGGTTTCACATTGTTTGGATCATTTTTGAATTTCTTATGCCCGTTTCAAACTATATTCAAAACAGCGGCCATGAAGCTTCTTAGCCCCGGGCTGAGCCTCGCTGAACTTGAAGTGGATCTCTGATGAAATAGCATGTTGTGAACCTATAAATGATTTTTTTAAAATTCACAAGCATTATATCATGTACTTTTAGTTCAAATCTTAGCAACCTCCTACTGATTCGGCAGGAATTTGTCTTTTTCATGAGGGATGGATAGAAAGGTTCCAGATACACCGGTTGGGAAATTGTCCATATAAGGTGGTATAGTATTTTTGAAAAATGGTTTTGTACCAATGCCAAACTTTAATTTGGTGGTTGCTTCACAGAACACCCCGATTTCGGCACCTCAAAAATGGAAATTGGCTTTTTCGTGCGTCGAAAGAGAAAACTTCCTCCTGCAACATCGTAAGCCATCCCAAGATGCACATGTGTGCACAATATGGGCACATTATCACAAACTATGCCCTGATTCTAGCCATAACATTGGTGGTTTGACCTAAATGCCATGAAACCTCGAACATGATAGGTCATTTTGTGAAGGATGTTTTATGATATTTGCAATTTTTCAAGTTCAATATTTTTCCTTGCAACCGTGACACATAATATGACACCACGCGAAGGTTTCACATTGTTTGGATCATTTTTGAATTTCTTATGCCCGTTTCAAACTATATTCAAAACGGTGGCCATGAAGCTTCTTAGCCTGGGGCTGAGCCTCGCTGAACTTGAAGTGGATCTCTGATGAAATAGCATGTTGTGAACCTATAAATGATTTTTAAAAAATTCACAAGCATTATATCATGTACTTGTAGTTCAAATCTTGAAAAGTTTTTTAAAATTCCAAATTATGCAATATATATTTGTTAATGCAATTTTAATTGTAAATAGTACAATTGTATAGTTCAAATAAAAATATTTGAAAACAGAAAATGGTTTTTGATTAGTTATTTAAATTGAAGCACTTTTCCTGTTAAAAGTTTTTTAAAATTCCAAATTATGCAATAAATATTTTGTTAATGCAATTTTAATTGAAAATAGTAAAATTGTATAGTCCAAATAAAAATATTTGAAAACAGAAAATGGTTTTTGATTAGTTATTTAAATTGAAGCACTTTTCCTGTTAAAAGTTTTTTGAAATTCCAAATTATGCAATAAATATTTTGTTAATGCAATTTTAATTGAAAACAGTAAAATTGTATAGTTTAAATAAAAATATTTGAAAACAGAAAATGGTTTTTGATTAGTTATTTAAATTGAAGCACTTTTCCTGTTAAAAGTTTTTTGAAATTTCAAATAAAAAATCATCTTAAATTGAAACATCTTATTAATTAAAGAAGAAACAAATTTGAAAATGGCGGGAAGACCAAAAGGTTTGCCAAAATCTGAAAAACGGATCAACGGTCCCGGTTCGTCCGATGATCCTGGATGCGCGCGCTGCCATTAACACGCCTTTGGTCCCGGTTGTTGGCACGAACCGGGACCGTTGATCCTTTGGTCCCGGTTGGTGGGACGAACCAGGACCAAAGGCCGCGCACGTGGCAGCACAACAACGCTCGTGCCCTAGACCTTTGGTCCCGGTTGGTGGCATGAACCGGGACCATTGGTCCTTTGGTCCCGGTTATTGGGACGACCCGGGACCAATGGTCTGTACAGTTAATAGCCCCGGCCCTTCCTCCGCCCCAACTCTCCCAATTCACAGAGCACATCGACGCATGGCTAAGGAAAATTTGCGGCGGAGCAAAATCACACCGGCAGGCTGCCCAAATCCAGACCGGCCGCTTCATGTAGTCGACGCCCGTCGCCGAGCGCCACTGTCCGCCGCCGCGAGCAGGCAAGGAAGCTCCGCCTCGCTGCAATCGACCCCACCTTCCCCGACTCCGGCCGCTGCGTTCTCCACTGATTCCGGTAGCGCCCGGCCTTCTCCGGCCTCGCCGCACCCTCCATTGGCCTCCTGGTGAGCCACTGGTGCTCCAGCACCACTCCTACGTCTCCCTCCCTCACTGTATCGTCCTCCCCACGAGCACCTGCCGCCGCCGGCCACCGTCAAACAGCTTGCTCCAGCGCACCTCCCGTAGCGGCGCCGCCCGTTTTAGGTAGCCCGCAACGCGCTGGTTCGAACCGGGACAATGGCGTCACCCCGCGTGCTTCTATCCGCCGTCTTCCACCACCGCCTGGCAGTTCGCCGACGAGCCTACGTGATGCCACGGTGGCGTCGACGTGGCGTCGCATGTGCGTGATGTGGGCGCTGACCAAGCCCCGCCAGCGTGGCATCTGAGGTGGCTTGGGCCCCCCGCGTCAGTCTCTGTGGCTAGTTTAGCTGTGGAGAAAAAAAAACCCCACCCCGAGCTGACGTCATAACGACACAGTAAAAGTTTAATATTTGTTTAAATAATTTTAGAAAAGAGTTTAATCTTATAAATTCAATAACTAATTATTTCTAAGTCAGAAAAATATGTATAATATATCAAAATGTTTAGAAAAATGATATCTACACAATATACTCATAATCATGCATTGTTCAACAACTTTAATTACAAGTTTAATAAGAGATTGATATCAACCCCTCGTAGGTGATTTCGGGGTCTCTCCTGTACTAGCGTTTGGACCCTTCGGATCCCACTTAAATTGCCAAGCATGCCTTAGGGTTAAATTTCAACTATGTTTAACTTATCATATCATTATCGATGCCATGTGTTGATTGTTTAACTTGCAGATACTATGGATCCAACACATCAGGAAAACATCCTCCAAGGGATGATCTGCGAAAATGAAGATATCGATATCGATGTCACGAGTGAGTTTCTGAACGACTCCGGTCAGGGAGATGAGTCCCTCGACCGAGGAGACGGCTCCAGTGAGGTAGAAGCCGAAGCCTGGGATATGGGAGAAGCCGATAAGGAAGAAGGCGACGGCTCCGGCGGAACCTTAAATCTCGCAAACACCGGCGAGGTGTATATATGTATTTTTGTAATTAAAATGCTGCTGTCTATATATATTGATGAGGACATCCCTACAATTACACCTACCCTAATGACTACTGAAGATGCTACAACTGTCGCAAGACAGGATCGGTCCAATGAGATTAGAATTGGACCTATTACAAGACCTCGTGCTAAGCTACTAGAACAACAGGTGAATTTACTCCTAAACGAATCTGGTACTTTGATTGAAGAGAATTTTATACTGCCTAAGTCTATGCATTTATGTATGATCAGGTTCGTTGGAGAAACAAGCATGGCGGGAGGAGGAGAAGGGCTACAAGAGAAGCCCAACATGATGATCGCCCAAGGATGCGCGAGGGAGGAGCGGGAGGAAGGCGCAAGAGAAGATCATCAAGACGGAGGCAAAAAGATCTGCCACGACCGGAGTGTTCGGCCGGATCCACCCGGACTATTCGGCCTGGTCGAGAGGCAAACTGGCGTGGACACTCTGTCTGCCAGTTCGGTCACTACCCGGACATCACCCAGAAACTTCAAAGTTTCGGGCTAGACCGGACTGTCCAGCACACTCCACCCGGAGTGTTCGGCCTGACCGGACTGTCCGGCCGATTTCGACCAGAGTGTCCGCCTGCTGACCGAATCTGGTACGAGTCGGTTTGTATCAGTTTGAGTCGTTTGCGTTTAGTTTCGGTTTCTGGCCGCCCCAGCCGCCCTTATAAGCTATGGGACGACCCCTAGTTAGGGTTTAGACCATGTTAAAACATTTTGGATATGTTTCTTTCATAGAACCTCTGGAATTACCCTGTGTTCGAATCTACCAACTATAATTGAGTGTGATCTGTTGTTCCATTGGGAATTAGTAGATTGCATACTACCGTTCGTGGTCACGGCTGCGTGCGCAAGAGCGTGGTGTTGTGAATATCCTACAAGGTTCGAGAGTTGTTGCATTGGCATCAGGGATCGAGCGGGAGAGTTCATAGCTACAGGCTAGTTATCTATCATCCACCATCATCACCGCCATCCGCTTACTGAGAAGATCGGGCCACCCCATATCATCTTGGTATCAGATTTCCAGTGTTGCCTCAGTAAGCATCCACAAATCCATCCATAGATTAGAGAGTGTTTTTCGTCCTATACAGAAAAAGCCTTACAAAAAGATTTGCCATAGACTAGATTGCATCGTTTTCAAGTTTTAGTCGCTGATTGTATCTTCTCGTAGATCCGATCTGCAGGTTTTCCTCGTAGGAGTCTAGTTTCCATTTGTGTCTAGGTTTAGGGTTTGATCTTGTTTTCCGTTGTTCCCACCGTTACCGTTTCCGCAAGTTTTTATCGTTTTTCCGAGTCCACATAGCGTACTTTTGTTTGCATACCATAGACACAGCCTATCTACAGCATCTGTGCCTAGGAACGTACCCACGAGACTAGTTGCTTTGCTCCGATAGGCTGCTCATTAGGTTTTTGAAGTGCAGAAATTTTCGACAGGCAAAACCGGACTATCCGGCCGAATCACACCGGACTATCCGGCTCAACTGGAGTCTCCGGCGCATATCCACCGGACTATCCGGCCCAGTTCTGTTATACGTTGCTGTACTCGTTTGCATTGAGTAATAGAGTTGAAAAATCAAAAAAAAAGAGAAAAAGAAAAGAGAATCAGTATATAAAAAAAAGATATATAAGTGTGCAAAATTGGAGGCCTTGTTGTGTATAGCACTTGTAGATTGAGCAATCTTGTGCCTGTTCTATTTGAGCTATTACTAGCGTCTCTCTTGTGCATTGCAATATTCCTTTTCATAAGTTGCTTTGCCAAATTTATCTCCACCGTGTGTGTTTCTTGTACGATCAGCACTAGGACTTGTTTGCGGTGTAGATAGGATACCATACCTATAGCTCCACCTTTACATAACCCGTGTGCCCTGTGATCATTCTCTATACCTTTGATATTCACTTCATCACATCAAGTGCATCAGTCTTTGATTTCGTTTGGTAGAGCATCTCTATTCACTTTGGAACGGTAAGATCTCCTTTCTTATTAGTTGTGAGTGAGTTGTGAGAGTTTCCACCATACAAATTCTGATTTTTGCACTAACCTACTAATCATGTCTACTAGTGATGATGATGTTGTGTTGCAGAAAAAGAAGGATGAGGAGCTCGTCAATTGGCGTGAATATGAGGCTTTGAAATCCCACTTGACACGTGTGTTTACTAACACGACAGATACCATTGACAAGAATCTCCAAGATATGAATATGAGATTGGATCAGCATGTTGGGACGGTTGATACTATCCAAACGCAAGTGGCTACGCTCAATGTCAATGTCACCGTTTTGCAGCAGTCCATTGAGGGTTTGACAGCCGCCTTACATAGAAGGGAAGATCCTCAACATGATGATGCCTTTGATGATTTCGATGAGGGTAGCGCTGTTGATGCTGCTCCAAATGTTTGCAGGGGACGTGCTATTCCCCCTGTCCATGCACCTGCTCATGGTCGTGGGTTTTCCCATCTTGGGCGTGGTCAACGTGTGCCCAACCAAGCTGCTGATGATGGTTTGGGCAAGCCAAAATTTTCAATTCCTAAGTTTGATGGTTCCATTGATCCTGAAGACTACCTCACATGGGAGTTGAAGATTGAGAAACTCTGGCGCTTATTTGACTATCCAGAAGATAAGAAGGTCAAGCTTGCAGCATCTGAATTTGATGGTTATGCATTACGTTGGTGGGATGCTCTTGTGCAACATAGAAGGGAGGACAATGAACTTCCTGTGATGGATTGGCGCGAGATGAAGCAAATCATGAAAGCTCATTTTGTACCAACCAACTACTTGCGATCAGTTTTTGATAAATTGACGCAACTGAAGCAAGGAACCATGACAGTTGATGAGTACTACATGGAGATGGAGATGCTTATGCAGCGTGCTAGAATTCGTGAGTCCATTGAGATGACCATGCAGTGATTCCTAAACAATTTGAAGTTACCGATCAAGAGCATTGTTCGTCATCACAAGTATGAGACCATGAATGAGTTGTTGCATCATGCTAGAGAGGCCGAATCCCAGTTGGCAGAAGAGGCGAAGTCACGGGCTCGTTTTCCGTCCTCCAGCAGATTTTCGGCCAGGTCCACACCTTCTACAGCCGCGCCACCAGCTGCTGCTCCCTTTACACCATCGGCCAAGCCAGCAAGTACACCGTCGTTTGGTTCTAATGCTCGGAAACCCGTTGCTCCTGCTGCTAGCTCGGGTTCCAACATGTCTACTGCACGTACTCGTGATGTGGTGTGCTATACTTGTGGAGGTAGAGATCACTACAAGAAAGATTGTCCAAACAGCAAGGTTATGTTTGTTAATGAACAAGGTGAAGTAGATATTGTCGTACAATTACACCTACCCTAATGACTACTGAAGATGCTACAACTGTCGCAAGACAGGATCAGTCCAATGAGATTAGAATTGGACCTATTACAAGAGCTCGTGCTAAGCTACTAGAACAACAGGTGAATTTACTCCTAAACGAATCTGGTACTTTGATTGATGAGAACTTTATACTGCCTAAGTCTATGCATTTATGTATGATCAGGTTCGTTGGAGAAACAAGCATGGCGCGAGGAGGAGAAGGGCTACAAGAGAAGCCCAACATGATGATCGCCCAAGGATGCGCGAGGGAGGAGCGGGAGGAAGGCGCAAGAGAAGATCATCAAGATGGAGGCAAAAAGATCTGCCACGACCGGAGTGTCCGGCCGGATCCACCCGGACTGTCCGGCCTGGTCGAGAGGCAAACTGGCGTGGACATTCTGTCTGCCAGTTCAGACACTACCCGGACATCACCCGGAAACTTCAAAGTTTCTAGCTTGACCGGACTGTCCGGCCGATTTTGACCGGAGTGTCCGCCCGCCGACCGAATCTGGTCCGAGTCGGTTTGTATCAGTTTGAGTCGTTTGCATTTAGTTTCGGTTTCTGGCCGCCCCAGCCGCCCTTATAAGCTATGGGACGACCCCTAGTTAGGGTTTAGACCACGTTAAAATATTTTGGAGTTGTTTCTTTCATAGAACCTCTGGAATTACCCTGTGTTCGAATCTACCAACTATAATTGAGTGTGATCTGTTGTTCCATTGGGAATTAGTAGATTGCATACTACCGTTCGTGGTCACGGCTGCGTGCGCAAGAGCGTGGTGTTGTGAATATCCTACAAGGTTTGAGAGCTGTTGCATTGGTATCAGGGATCGAGCGGGAGAGTACATAGCTACATGCTAGTTATCTATCATCCACCATCATCACCGCCATCCGCTTACTGAGAAGATCGGGCCACCCCATATCATATATACATGCATATATTAACACTCTTTCTTCTTTTAGCCCTCCGGATCGAGAACTTCTTCCGTAAGAACGAAACGAGGCCCAACAAAAAAGTTGGATGACACTGTGAGGTATAGGATCGACGTGGTCAGTGTAGATGGCGAACCGCAAGCTCCCGTCGATGTCACAAGAAAATTTGTCAAGCAATGCGGAGTTCTTGTGAGGGACTACATCCCGATCACCGTTCAAGAATGGAATCGGCCAATCGGCGACAACGCCAAAGATAAGCTTTTTGACAAGCTCATGACTAATTTCCTCCTGCCGGAACCAGATGTGACTCCATGAGGAGGAGAGAGCAAGAAGGGAGCTTGTGCAAAGAGTCAAGAAGTTTGCTCTCAGCAAGATGGCCGATGCATTCAAGAACTGGAAGAAGAAACTGTACCATAACTTTGTCAAGGTAGAGAAGACTTAGAATTTCAATGAAGCCGGCTATGCTAAGTTAAGACACCAGTGGGAGGATTTTGTGAAGTACAAGACATCGGAGAAAGCTAAGAAAAGGTCTAGAATAAATACGGAGAACGCTGCTAAGAAACTGTACCATCATAACATGGGGCATGTTGGCTACGCCGGTTGCATGCCTAAGTGGGATGCACTTGAGGTCAATTACATAGCTTCCGGGATCAGACCAGAGCCCGCAACATGGACACCACGGGCGAGAAACTGGTTTTACGGCCATGGGGGCACGTTGGACAAAGAAGGGAGGGCAATATATAATCAGAAACACAAAGATGATCCCCTACTGCCCATCAACGATATTAGAAATGCAGTAGATGATGTTGCAGCGGGACGGTTCGTTTCCGATAGAGAGAAGACGAGCTCACACAGGCCCTTAAAAATCCTGAACACGACGGACGAGCACGAGGCACACCAGGCTCCAAGCCGTGGAAGGTTGCCTTCCCCCCGGAAATGAAGAGATATCCCGATAAAAGCCATCAGAGGAGAAAGGAAAGGGAGGCAGCTGAGAAAGTGGCCGCTGCAGACCGGCTGCATAATGTAGAAGAAGCATTAAAGCGGCACCAGGATCAACTCGACAGACTTAGCCAGCAAGGTACTAGCGGCCAATCTCAACGACACGTGGTAGAAGCTGCATTCGAGGGTACCGGCGCCCCATCGAATAAGAAAAGCAGCGTCGCTTCCACGTAGCTCCATGATGTTGATGATGATGCACCGACGACATCTCCTCCTAAACGCTACCCAGTGGATGATATCACGGAGACAACAACTTTTGAGCTAAAGGTGCATGTTATGAACTTAAGGGTGACGGCGGCGGTCGGCATGGCGGTACCAATTGCGCCTAACCCAACTTGGCATTGCAGACCGGTTCCAAAAGGGTACGCTATCGTCACGGTGGATGAGGTGAAGGAAGATTTTGAGGAGCTAAAGCTAGACCACCCTGCAGGGGAAGATATGGAGCTGACTCAACTAGGAGAAGCCAAAGGGGGGACTATTATATGGCTAAAGGAGCGCATCATGCTTCCAAATTATGTGCCGCCAAGGCCACCCACTCCTCAGAGCAGCAATCCACCTTCGCCGCCACCTCACCATTCTCCAACGCAACCGTCGCCTTCACCGCCTCACCACTCATCGCAACCGTCTCCATCGCCGCCTCAGCCGTCTGCGCCGCCGCCTCAGCCGTCTCCGTCCCCTGAGCCTCAGAGACAAAAGTGGAAGTATACTAAGGGGGGCAGCACCACCACCAGCAGCAAGAGCACGTTCCGATCACCGAAATGTAAGCAATCGCCCCTCCCAAGAGTACCTCATCAGAATATGAAGAAGCTACCTTGCGAGAAGACATATGAGGAAACTGATGCGGACGCAACTGCCCATTATGAAAAGTGGAAGATTGACATGGCTAACAAGAAAAAGCCGATAGAGGCATTTTTCCCGGTCACCGCAGAAGATAAAGCCAAAGCAACCGCGCTTAAGATTCAGCTTCACCAACCCATAGCGCTCACATCAGACTATAATCGCTCTATTACCAAGTCGGCTGTGGCAAAAGAGCGGAGAGTCGGGAAAGAAGTTGCCCAGCCCAGACAACAGAAAAATCAATCGATCGAACCGCTCAAAGTGTACGATACCAATGAGTGGATGATCCAGGAGCGGCATGATTCGAACATTGATCCGGAGTTTGTTCGACTGTATGGAGAAAAAGCCCAATTATATGGACTGTCTATTACTGAGTACATGAGCCGTATGCATGAGTTCGAGGGGTACCAAGAAACAACATACGTGTACCAGTACGGGGCTCCTCTCGTCAAACCCAGTTAGTCAAAGATCTACCAATAAAAATGCGAAGATTGCATAACTGGTAGATCCAAGCCTGTGCCGATTCCAAAAACTGGATCTATGCTGCATATAAACACCACCATTACGGTCATGGAGATGGCTTCCTACTGATCGAATTTACAGAATTATTTCAGTTTTACCAACAAGACGCCCTCGACAAAACTATCGTCAGTGCCTATTGTTTGTAAGCATTATTAATTTCTGTAATTAAGTCTTTCTAGCTCAGCTCATTCGTTGTTTGTATAATCTTACTAATCACTATACTAATTATATATGCAGAATGAAGATTTAAGAATGCAACATAGGACAAATCTATGACCTTGGGTTTGTTGACTGTAATTTCGTTCATGAAGTTACTCTAAAAACAAATTCCAAAGAGACAGAGGCTAACTTGTTCCAAGCGTTGAAGGATTTTAGCAACAGAAGGGAAATACTATTTCCTTACAACGCTGCGTGAGTGTTACTGTCTTGTACACATTCTATTTTCGATTACTCGATGTTAAGCGTATAATTGTCTCGTGTTATATTTTGTTAGTGTGTCAAGCTTCCACTATATTCTCTTAATCATTTCTGTTGACACCGGAGTAGTAAAAGTCCTGGACTCGAAATGCACACCATTAGAAAAGTGGGCGGACATGCAGGAATGCCTCCAGAAGGCTTGGAAACGGTTCACCGCCAAAATAGGGGTGTTTGGAAGCCAGAGCTTACATTTCAACCATTGACTGTAAGTACTACTTGCTAGATCCATGCATCTCTTTGATTCTAGTTTCAATACCACCATTATCATGCTTGATTATTATTTTGATTGAACTCCATTCTCGTAAAGTGCTTGAGGCAGGAAGCCGGGAATAACTTATGTGGATACTATGTCTGCGAGTTCATTCGCGAGACGACCAAAGAGAAGGGGGCAGACCGGAACATCAAAAAAATTGAAGTACGATAAACAATAATCACAACTTTATTTTATTACCACCAATTGTGTTTAGTTTCATTCATATATATTGATCCCCTTCTTTATATTAGATCGAACGGATGAGAGACGGTCTTCTATCACAAGAATGCGTGCAAGCAATTCAAGAGGAAATTGCCGGATTCTTGTTAGAACAAGTCATAGATCCGAAAGGAGAATACTATTACCCACTTCATTTGGAAGGGTGAAGTGTAAAAAGAAGTGTAAATTAGATCAAATTCGTGTGAGAGTATCGTTTATAATTATAATATGTTTCGACCAAGAAGACGGATGAGATGGTGTATATATTTGTGATCATGCATGATGTGTAATATATATATATCGTGGTTTCATTATTGCTGTATATATGTAGTACCATTAAATTTATAAAAAAATCCTGTCGCGGCAGAAAAATAGCCCGAAATCCTGCCACGGCACAAAACCCTGCCGCGGCAGAAAAATAGCCCGAAAATCCTGCCGCGGCACAAAACCCTGCCGCGGCACAGAGACCAACGATCCCGGTTCGTGCCAAGAACCGGGACCAATGATCCACCCCCGCTCGTCTCTGGCGCTGCCACGTGGGGACCCATTGGTCCCGGTTTTTCCCACGAACCGGGACCATTGATCCACCCCCCCCCCCCCCCCCCCCCTCGTCGCTCACCCGCCCACGTGGAGACCCATTGGTCCCGGTTCGTGCGCGAACCGGGACTAGCATTAGTCCCGAGTGGTTGGTCCCGGTTCTGGAACCGGGACCAATGACCCTTATGAACCGGGACTAGAGGCCATTTTTCCACCAGTGTAACGTAAAGGTAAAAATAAAACCACTTGGAAGGAATCTCATTTGTATCTACCAGAGGATTTCCTGAGTTATCCTTACATTGAAATTGGTACTGCGACATGAACTGTAGCCAAGTGTACATCAGAACCATTACTATATATGTGTGTAGCCTATTCCCCTGCTATTTGTTTTTCCAATTCTTAGCTTTCTTAGTATTTTTTCAAAAGATGATGGGCTAATATACTTCATTTAATTCATTTCTCGTCTGCATGGTCAAATTTATGCAGTTGATGGTACTCTGAGTGTGTTCTATGTCAGTTCCGCTCGCTCCCTCCTCTCCCATATTTCCAGTATTTTCACGTTCTTTATGTCGAGTCAGTGAATCTATCAAAATTATCTATGAATATCATAATAATTGTTTGGTGCAATCAAACAGTTGCTCAAGCTAATTATGTTGGAGTGGCACAACTTCCATTATATGTAGTGAAATCATGACAACTAAGCGGTGATTCTTTATTTCTAATTCATACCGTTATTGCATGCTAAAACTGTATAAATATTTTTTTCACTGTGTATTCCTTGAATATAAATATGTAACTGGATAACTGTGGCTTTGATGGTATGTGCTACTTTGGATTTTTTTTATGTCAAAGAGTTTTTGTGCCACCACCAAGAATGCCAAATTCAGTGGCGAATACCGAGTCAGCCCTCAAGCAATTTGTTTTGCTTCATCATACTTCTGAACGAAGTTAGATACCATGTATTCTTTGTAAATATATGTTCCACTGGACTTTTGTGATGTTGGTCCAGTTTCCTAATCATATGTTTCTTATATTCTCTCTCTACTTGTATTTTGTACGTTTTAGGTCAATCACCAGATGATGTATTATTACTATATCCTGAAATCCAATTTTTGTTTTGTTAAGCTTTATATATCCTACCATGTAGTCCTAAATCATGTGTTCCCTATCTTGATTGATTTTGGATAGAGTTTTCCCCTATCATATTCTTTTTTTAACAGATGTGATCTAATGATTACTTAAAAAATACTTTCCTATATTTTGAATGTATTGCAAATTTCTACTGTATTGGATAGATAATTGGTACACAAAACATCACAAAAATTGGTTTATTTTGGAATCACTAGCCCAGGTGCATGGACAAATTACTAGTACTACTAAATATATTTACGGTGATTCTAATAATATTTATTTTATTATCTTGGTATATTTGGTTAAACTTAAACTTGGACTAAACCTATAACTAATTACAAAGGAATGGAGTACAAATCACTATTCTTGTAGAAGATGACCTCACTGCCGTAAACATGGCCGTGTTTTCCTATCTTGTCTTAGATCCAGCTAGTGTCCACCGACGCTGTGTATTCTTGTATGTTTTTCAATAACGGGTGCATTTTTTAAAAAGCAAGAGTTTACATCCAGGAGATTACAACCCATGAGGCTACGCATTCATGTATACATGCATCAATCTGTTTGCTGCATTTTGTCGTCTGTGATATGTCGTAAAATAGATTAAATAATTTCTGATGCGTAGGTCGTAGCATATGTGATATGTCCCTCTTCAGAAGATCCGCAAAAGGGATTCAGTTTGATGGCACGGACCCAACGGAGGGTGGTACAGTCATCTAGTATGGTCATGATGACCGTCCTAGTAATCGTTAAATTCTCTGGACTCTTTTAGTATTTTGGGCATCATTTTTTCATATGAATTCCGATTGAGATGTTTTTTGACCTTGGTTTGGGATCTTTATTATCTTGTGATGGAAATATATCACTTTTACACCTTTCAATATGGCTAAGTCCTCATACCTCTATGTCCTCCATAATGCCTCCTCTTGGCTCCTTTTGCTGCACATTGATCCTAAATATCCAGAATACCTACACAGATAACAAAGGCATGAAAAACTAATAAAATCATATTAAAACTACTAGTTGTGCAAAGATCATATGGAAATGAATAGAAACAAGTAATCATATATAAAGGACACAACATTTGCTATATGGAGCATGTGATGAGGAATTTTATAGTGAAAAAGTAGGTTTGAGATACTATCAACACCGCCAGGCTAAAAACTTGCTCTTCCTCTTGTAAGATAGTTGATAAAAAATGTGTTATCGTATAGCTTACAATCAATGCCTTCTATCCTTATTATTCCTACAAGCTCAAAATAAGATAGCTCATATTTATGCAAGGCAACACGATCTCAGTTATATATACTCCAACCACTAGAGATTCATCAAAAACCTTTATGCCCCATGTCAAAAGTTAATCTATCTTGAAAAAGACTTGCGGTCCTCTTACTGCACTTATTATATTTTTGTACTTTCATTTTTGTAAGGTAAAAGTTGGGCACCACAAGATGTCAAACACAAATAGAAATAAAATTATTTTGATGCTACCCAGTCGGCATCCAGTCAAGTGTTTTAGGTGCACACTTTAGGTATGTATATCCTAGAAAATATATCTCTTAATAACGAGAGTGTGCCAAAAAAAGGTGGTATATGTTCATCGGTTTGTGTAGGCTACGAAGGACAATAGCAACCATTACCAAGGTGTCCCTTTTCGGTATCACAATCTCTTGTATTAGTTCAGAGGAATGTTCCAACTTTTGCTTGCAATACGAGCCCATATGATATCCAAAACTCTTGCCCATCATAACATTTCTGTTACAAATGTTTAATCAACTCATATCCGGAATCCAGGAGTTTCTGCCACTAGGAACGTTCATTGGTCAGCGGAATTGGTGGCACCCGAAGGAACACGATAGTGGTGTAGACACGCATAAAGCGATATCATACTTTGATTCACAAGGAAAACTTTTGGCATATAATATCGAAACTTTGAAACATCGATTCTAATTGACAACTTCATCCACAAGCAACTATCAAGACTATTATTTCCAACACTATGGGGTCGAGAAATTTCATTATTATTTAGTTAAGACAATTCTAAAGAGTGACAACCATCAAGTTTCAGAGAATGTTTTTATTATAGTTTTGGTTTTTGAAGAAATCATGGCAATGTATTCTAGAGGGTCAAAGAAATTCACAAGCTAAAATAAGATTGATCAAAGTGCATCAAAGTTCTAACTTGTCTCCTACGGCCCCACGAAGAACAACCATAAAAGATTCATATAATACATTTTACAAAATCATCAAGGCTACCATCAAGCCATCATGTGGACTCTACTAGGCATATATGTCGGTTCTGTGCTAGGAGCTAAGCATGGTCTTTTTCCTTGACTAAAGTAAAAATCAATACACCGCCCATAATGGTAAATATCCAAGGTGGTTTCGAACAAGCTAAGTTAGGAATAAAATGGGGAAATTTCCTATAATCCTAAAAATAAAATTGAAGATAGTATTTCTCCCTTTAAATTTGATTCACGACCAATGAACACCTAATATCTCTTTCTCGATCTACTTATATGTGTTGAAGTAATTTTTGGTAAATATATAATTCTAGGTGGCTTCATTATTCTTGACAAGATAAATACACGGGTATGCGAGCTACTAAGGAAGATGAATTTCCTAATATTTTCAAACTTATTGTTCAGCTTGGTTGTAATTTGGATGCTACGAAGCAATAAACCATGTTATGCATGCATGACTCAAATTTCTCCTGACCAATTGTTAAGCCGACAAAAAAGTGGTCAATGGTTTCTCTTATGGCTCTTCCGCATAGAACGTCAATCAAATAGTCCATTCTCAGCAATGTTTAAGTACTTTGTACAACCCTAAGCCACTAACTCTATGGGAAGACATTGTGTACCATTATTGATTAGATATCATCGTATAAATATGTCTAGTTGCAACTCATATTTTGGCGCCATATAGGTATGGTACTTGATAAGGTGTCATAGCATAAACAATCATAAAGTATTATAATCGGGAGTAAATAATAGTGCTAGATTGTTGGTTTAAACTGTTATCCACGTTGTGCCGATTCTTTTCGGTCGTGAGATAGACGCTGAAAAGGACAAGCGGTGAGGTCGCAACAGCGCCCTGCTATCCCGTGAGGCAGGCCTCGCTACAGGATAGGGTGAAAGATTCCAGACCGTGAACGAGTGTCTCGCTCGCCGTCGTACCCGGCGTCGTCGGATGGTGGACCGCGTGCACGACATGGGCCCGCTGTCAGCGTACGCGGGCAGCAACGTGCGCGGTGAGAGGCGTTCCCGGTGCGACACGCCACTGCACACGCCGAGTGACGGGTCCCGCTGAGAGCCAATGTGGCGCAGGAAGGCATGATCGGAATCAGTTTAAGGCGGTTGAGAGCTGACTTGGCAGTGTAGGCCGTAGACCTATGCTATTTTTCGCGGTCGGGCTACAGGTTAGCTGCGATCATAAGCTATAGACGCTCACTGGTTATCGTGTACGCGAGCGACGTGGCATTATGGAACCTTGCCGGACGCATTTTTTTCGGCAGAGAGCCGACCTAGCAGTGTAGACTATAGACATACGCGGTTTTTTGCGGCTGGACTATATACGATCTGGCAGCATTTGCTATAGACTTACGCGGTTTTACACGGACGTCGGCGGCATGGCAGTGTAGAATCTCGCTGGACACATTTCTACATGCCGGACGGATGAGTTGGCAGCCTACGACGTAGGTGTTTGCGGTTTCTCGCGGAGATCAAACGTGGACGAGTAGACTATATAGGCTAGAATGCATCTCCCCTACGTAGAATGTACGTCAGGGTCCGACTCTGCCCTATGCAATGCAATGCCTGTGCAGAAATAAAACATCCTTCCTCTTCGTTATTTCTCGCATCGTTTTCTTTTTCATTTTTCTCACTACGGCTTAGCTTCGGCAGTGCGCTTTCCTTTAGGTATCCATGCCTGACACCCGAACGACATCATAGTCGTATCTGATGCATTCTGGATGCCAGCGTGGTTTCTTTTAGGCGGAGCGGCGCTGCAAGCGAGAGCTGGTCAATGTAGATTGCACCGATAAGAGATCCATTCGGGCATTAGGGATATAGGTATAGCTTTTAGGTGCCATCGCGAGCTAAACCTTGCCAAAGTTTACCTCATCGATAGCATAGATAATCGTATTCGGACGTTTGGTAACTTAGATATACTGGCATATAGGTGCTAAGGATGTGTTGGGCGCGTTCAGTTCCATGTGTAGCGTCCGGCAAGCTTGCGTCCGCCGCCTTGTCGACGCCTCTTTGTCCGGCCAGTGATCTTTTCTGGACTGTTGGCGACTCTCAGCACGGAGAAATAAAGCAGCGATGTTTCTATGTCTGTATGCGGTAGGCGCTCTCACGATATGGTCTTCATTTTTCTTTCTTTCCTTTTTACCTTTTATTTTGTTTTCTCATTGTTCTCGCTTTTTTCTTCGTGTTTCCTTCTTATTTCGTTTCTATCTTTATCGCAGTTACTTTAATTTTTTACTATAATTTTTTGTATTAATTTCTTATGTGTTCCTTACTGTGATCGCCTTCTTAACATCTTTCGTATTCTTTTTATTATTAAACCATTTTTTCTTACCGTGTTGTGTCCTGCTGTTTTTCTTTTTTTTTTCTCGTTATTTGGTTTCTTTTACGCTGGCGTCCTTGCCTACTATTTATTTTTATTTATTGTTTAGATTTTTTTTGCTATTTATAAACGTTTCCCCCCTACTCTTCGTATGATCTTTTCTTTGTTTGATTTTTTCTTTTTTTTTCATGACTCGATTTTTCTCGCATTTATTTGCCTTGCTATTTTCGTATGATTTTTCTGCTTCTTATGCATTTTTATGCATACAGAGTAAAACACATAAAAGTAATAGATAAAACGAACACTCTCGCAATCATCAGTGATGAGAAAATGTGATCGACTGTGATAATTGTGTAACACTGTCGCAATTATAAATGATGAGCAAATATGATCAACTGCGATATCTGGCTGGTGGTGCGAATGATAGCTAACATCGTCAGATGTTACATAATGCAATGATTCCACGGTTGATCCATATGAAGCGTCCAAAATGAATTATGATTGTGTGTTTCCGTGGAGGTTTTTGCTGCGAGTTCACGCTGCAGTCGGTGGCATCTCAGAAACGGCGATTGTTGCATCCACGACAAACAAAGACTGTTCAGGTTGTCAACATTTTATCCTTTAGTTATTTTTCTTACATAAATTCTGATATTTGTAGTACAAAATGTGAATTTAACACGAAAATATGTATTCCCTCCAATCCAAATTAGTGTTCTTGAATTTACTAAAAATTGACTAGATACATCCGAATCTCGATAAATCTGAAAACATCAATATGGAACGGAGGTAGTACTATAATTTACACAAACAAGTCATTTCTACGTGTTCTAAGTAACGTGTATTATAATATGGATACATGTATGAGATGTAAATAATTTATGTACTCCCTCCATTTCAAAATATAAGATGTTTTAGCTTTGTGAAAGGAGTGTATTTAGACCACTTTTAGTGTGTAGGTTCACTCCAAATCTAAATGAACCTACACCTTAAAAGGGGTCTAGATACACTTCCTTCACAAAGTTAAAACATCTTATATTTTAAACCAGAGGGAGTAGTACTTTACACCACGTGTACTGTGCTTTCTAGATTCTTATGTTTGTGCAGTATTTCTGTCTTGTTGTTTGTAGTTTCATCCTTATAGTTTTGTCTTACAAACGCGCATGTGGTATGAATAGAACCACGTAAGCGCGTACGATTTTCGGATGTGAGAATTTATCTCCAGCACGAACTCGCAGCGTGTACCTTGGAATGCAGGCTACCAACCTCAGAATGCACGAAACAGAAAAGTCGTTATCCTTTGTTGCCACGCCTCTGGTTGCTACGATATCGAGATGAAAAGACGGTATAAAAATTCTTCCACGGTAAACAATGACGCACATACAGCAGCATTGCGATGCACCAACTCAACCGTACTTTTGAAGAATCTCTTTAGCGGTGCGAGAACGGTTTCCAGCCGCAACAAGATTCACGCTTTAAGAAAAACACGCTATTACTTAGCATTCAGAGACCAAATATTTTCTCTTGCACGTAGATGTAGAGCGATCATATCATAAAGTATTATGCATAATGACCGCGCCCCGGGAGTGCAGAGAAGTCTAGTTTATAGGATACTAGTTTACAATACTAGCACCAGAATGCATAACAATAGAAGCAAGTATCCTAATATCATATTTATTTATTTATAAAATCTTATTACAAAGCTATTTACAATGTCTCTTTTTAATAGTTTATCTGGATCTATGTTCCATGATACTTCAATAGAGCATGATTATAATATGACCTATCTTTATTAAATGTGGTGCCACATGGGCTTATTATTAATTACAGTGTAATTTACATCAATGAATCTCTCATTGTGCATGCCATAAGAATGTGACGCCACGAAGATCGCATTATTATATTTACATAATGATATCATGCTTTCTACTTGCATCGTAGGCTTGGTAGTCAAGCAGACCAGCCGGTAGTTGGATCTAGCATCCTCTTGATAGGTGTGTCGACATAACTCAATCAAATATGTCCAGAAATCAAATACAAGAGGCCCCATGAATGAGGTCCACAAATAATGCATATAATACACAGTACAAAATCATCGAGAAGGACATTAAGGTGTGCATGTGTACTCTAATGGGTGTATCTATAGGTTGTCTGCTAGTACCTAAGCCTGGTCTTTTTCCTGACCTAAGAGGAAAAACCAATGTTTTGTCCATTTCCCATAACGGTAAATGTCCAAGGCAGGTGGTTTCGAACAACTAACTTGGAAATAAATCCGGCAAGTTTCCTATAATTCTTAAAATGAAATTGAAGATATATTGCCTCCTTTAAATTAGAAGAATATTCATGGCCATCGAACAACATAATACCTCCTTTTCCATCTAGAGTTGTTAAATGTGCTAAAGTAAATTTTGCAAATCTATAATTCTATCTACGTTATTCCTAACAAGCTAAACACACGTGCATGCTAGCCACTAAGGAATAAGAATTACCAAATTTTATGAAACATATCGCTCAATTTGGTTATACTTTAGATTGTACAAAAGGAAATAAACCATGTTCTTGATGCATGACTAAAATTTTACACGACCATCTATTAAACCTGCAGTATAGTGGTTAACAATCTCTCTTATGGATCTTCCGCATATAACACCCATGAAATCAGAATAGGGTATTCTAATCGATGTTTACATATTTTTTATAACCCTAGATCTAAACTTTATAACAAAACAAGTGTCCCCTTATTGATTAAATATCATCAGATAAATATATCTAGGTCCCATTTTAGATTTACACAATAATATCACGCTTGCTACTTGCATCCTAGGTGGTCAAGTGGACCAACCGGTAGTTGGATCTAGCATCCTCTTGATGGGTGTGTCGAATAACTCAATCAAGTCTTTCCCGAAATCAAATACAAGAGGCCCCCATGAACGAGGTCCACACATGATGCATATAATACATTGTACAAAATCATCGAGAAGTCCATTAAGGTGTGCATGTGGACTCTAATGGGCGTATCTATAGGTTGTCTGCTAGTACCTAAGCCTGGTCTTTTTTCCTGGCCTAGAAGAAAAACCAATGTTCTGTCCATTTTTCATATCGGTAAATGTCCAAGGCAGGTGGTTTCGAACAACTAACTTACAAATAAATCTGGCAAGTTTCCTATAATCCTTAAAAAGAAATTGAAGATATATTGCCCCCTTTAAATTAGAAGAATATTCATGGCCATTGAACTACCTAATACCTTCTTTTCCATCTAGAGTTGTTCAATGCGATGAAGTAATTTTTTGTAAATCTATAATTCTAGCTATGTTATTCCTGACAAGCTAAAGACCCATGCATGCTAGCCACTAAGGATGAAAAATTGCAAAAAAAAATTAAAATTAAATAGCAACCATTTTGCCAGTGGCGTGCCATAGAAAGAACACGCCGTTGCTAAGAGCCAACATAGTAGTGGTGTCTCAAATACAATGAATGCCACTACTAGATCTTAATTATGGTGTTCAGTGTACTCCGGACACCACTACTAAAGCGGACCCATAGGTCGAACCGGGCCAAATTTAGGGGTGGCGTTCGGAAGTAGCAAACGCCACCAATGCCTACAGTTCTTGTGGCGTTCGCAGGCGATGTTATCCTAGCTATAGAGTCGAAAACTTCCCCACGCTGCCCGACCACATTCCTCCCCCCATTCGCTCCCTCTCGCTCTTCCCCGACCTCCCCTCCCTCTTCCCACCCGTGCTCACCGCATCGGCCATCGTCGCCCGCCTCCACCGCATCCGCTCCTCCACCCGCCACCTCGTGCACATCACTGCGAGCCACCGCCGGTGAGCCCCTCTCTCCCCCTTTTTATTTGTTTTAGAGTAGATTATTTTAGATGGTTTAGTGTAGATGATTTTTAGATGGTTTAGTGTAGATTTAGTATAGAGTAGCAAATGTACATGATTTTAGGGGTAGAAAATTAATTAGGGATACAAAACCTAGATGATTCTTGTGTAATATAGAAAATAGGTGATTTTATGCCGATTAAATGTGAGGATGCAGAAATAGATAATGTGTGCATCCTACTTAGCTCACTCACTCCCTCCTTCAAATATGAGGCCTTTTTTTATCTTAGCGAGCCTTGTGATTAATTAACGAGCACTTTATATTAGATATGACGATGTGTGAGACATGCATGTATAAAATAACTATATTTTCCTTGTAGAGGACATGATGCTTTCATAGACTGTAGCGATGATACTATGTCAGGCTCGCTGTTCAGTGTCCGTCTCATACGGGGTCGATTTAAGCATTTATGGTATGTATAATTTTTCCTATATTTAAATTTATTGAATTTCTTTCCATACTATTATCAATTATTTACTTAGTTTTTTTCATGTTTAGACTATCCGATGCAATTTAAGGAGGACGTTCAATAGAATAACGGGACAAAGCATGGAGTTTGAAACTCTTGGGCGAACATATGTTGTTGACATGCGCAAAGACCGAGCAATGACTCGCCTTGCAGGTTCCTCATGGAGAAGGTTCATTTCTGAAAACCGAATCTCCTCTGGTGTGTACCTATTTTTTTTCAATGGGAGCTCCTGATCCAAGAATCACTGTTGCATTTATGAACGACGAGGAGGATGTGGCCGATGAGGATGAGGGCTATGAGGATGAGGGCTATGAGGATATGGGTGATGAGGATGAGGGCTACGATGAGGTTGAGGGTGATGAGGATGAGGGTGATGAGGATGAGGACGAGGATGAGAGTGATGAGGAGCAAGCATGACCATTGGATTATACAATTGTCGCTCAGAGATGCAAGATTAACCAGAGTGAAGAGTGTTATCTTGTCCATAATGTTCCTTCAAAAATTCCTACATCAGTCTAGCACTTGTCGTTCGCTTGATCAGGACGCATATTGAGCTACATGATATGGTATGTTTTCACTTATCATGCTTTTTTTAGTTCCTATTGTATTTATATTGTATGATAGTTATAAGATTTCTAACTTATGCATCTTTATTAGAAACTACCATCGAGAATGGTTTTTTCTCTTCAAGTTTCTCAAGAAGGCTTAGCTGGAATACGCGTTGGAGCAACAGGTGCAGTAAGCGCCATTTCGTATAAGACAGTGAGTGATGGCCGCATCATCTTCAACATCCAGGAGTGGAAGAACTTTGTTTAAACTCATCATGACTACAAGTTGGGCAAGCCATTCTCCTCACCGGCAGGACCACTTCACCCCATAACATTCAGATAATGTTTGTCATTGACATCATCATTCATAGTGATTAGCTAGTTCCTTGTGATGGTTTGTTAGTGTAGATGCAACTTGTGTTGTTTTGAACTGCTTGTTAATAATTTGTGGTGAAGCAAATCGTTATTTTTTGCTTATGTGAATATGCGTTTCGTGATGTTACATTGTTGTTATATTGCAGCCTTTAATCAACAAGATGCAACACATTTAAAAAAGATCGAAATTATAATTGTGGCCTTTGACTTTGTTGAAATGCCACAAACAGTACATATAGTACTGGAGTTTGCGCCAAACTCCACCACTGTGTCCCCTAGTCGTCGCGTTCAGACCGAACGCCACCAGTACGAGCGGTAATAGTAGAGTTCATAGAGGACACCACCGCTACAACCTACCAGTGACGTGAGGTTAGTGTTGTGCGGCTTAAAGGCCATGAACCGCCTTTTTCGAACGCCACCACTAGGAATTTTCCTACTAGTGCAAGTAAGGTGAACCGTTTTCATCTAGCACATATTTAGTCCCACCTCGACAGCTTAGAGTGGTTTAAGCTAGCTTATAAACTAGAAAGTGCATCCCGGGTCAGCCATCTGTTGGTCTTCCCCTTAGAATCCTCGAGTGTCTAAGCGAAAATCCAAAGACTTGGCTTTTACCGTTAAGGTACAGACGCATTGTGACGGCCTCAACATTGTTCATCTATGCATTGTTCGTTACTGATGGTTCTCTGCATTTTGTGTAGCGTTTTTGTTTGTTTGCCGCGCCCCGGGGGCGTAGAGAGAAGTCTAGTTTGTTTCAGAGTAGATTATTTAGTGCAGATGATTTAGTGTAAATGATTTAGTGTAGATGATTTACTGTAGATGATTTAGTTTACATGATTTTAGATGATTTAGTGTAGATGCGTTTAGATGATTAAGTATAGATTTCAGTTAGATTTTAGTGTTCATGGTTTTAGTATATATTTTATGTAGATGATTTAGTGTAAATGATATTAAATAGAAAATTTTAGATAATATATTCTAGACACTTGTATTAATTGTTCAGATGTTCATATGGTTCATAGTTGTATTAAAGTTTATATGTTCACATGTTCTTATGTTCATATCTTCATATGGTTGCTAGCATCATGTCGGGGCCAATGTTTCGTGGAGTTCATAGGAAGCGCATGAAGACCTCGACGTGGGGGGGCTTAGGTCACCGTTGACTATACCAAGTATTATCTTGGTACATGTAGGGACCCTTAGCTAGAAGCGTGCGCCTACGACTAAGCGACGGTTCAACACTTGGGGCCACACGCCCGGCTGAACTCTGAGCGAGATCGAGCGAGGGCACATCTAAATGCCCCCCCCCCCCCGGGTATGAGGTTCTGCACGAAGGCGCAAGAGAGGGAGCACTGTCAGCAGGTGAAGTAGCTGGCGGAGAGGTAGCTGAGGGAGCGCCAGACGAAGGGGGAAGACCCTGCACTGAGATAGTTCCTCGATGATCCCGAGGTTATGGCGTAGAACCTCCAGTTATTCGGTAGGGGCTTGATGGCTCAAAATATATTCGAGCTCGTTGGGGAACCCCAAGAGGAAGGTATGATGAGCACAGCAGCAAGTTTTCCCTCAGTTATGAAACCAAGGTTATCGAATCAGTAGGAGCAAGGAAACACCTCCAAGGCATTGTTTCCAACTTGGAATCCTGCACAATACAACCACAGAACTTTGCCCCCAACTTACAGTGAGGTTGTCAATCTCATCGGTTTTGTAGGAAATAAAGGATTAAACGTATTGTGTAGAAGAAAGTAATAGCTTGCAGAAAGTAAACAGAAAACAGTAAACAGTTGTAGATTGATGGTAAAATAAAGGACCGGGGTCAGTAGTTCACTAGTGGTGGTTCTCCTTAAGATAGATGACATGTTGGGTGAATAAATTACAGCGGAGCAATTGACAAACATCGAGAAAGCATACATGCATATACTAATCATCTTGACTCCTATGATATTTGACTAGGCATTACAACATTATACATAGACCGTAATCCAACTGCATCTATGACTAATAATCCACCTTCAGGTTATCAATCCGAACCCCCTCCAGTATTAAGTTGCAAGCAACAGATAATTGCATTAAGCATTGCGTTTAAAGTAAACAATACGATTTTTCTATGAACAAAGGATTGTTGTTTTCTCCCTAGTAGCAACAGCACATCTAGTACCTTAGAGATTTGTGTCACTTCCCCAGATTACTAGAGGCATGAACCCACTATCGAGCATAAATACTCCCTCTTGGAGTTGCTAGCATCTACTCGGACAAGATATCTACTAACAACGGAGAGCATGCAAGATCACAAATAACAAAGACATGATAGAATCAATAATCAATTTGAAATAGCATCTCAATATCCATCGGATCCCCGCAAACACAACATGTATGATTACAAATAGATGATCTTGATCATGAACGGAGCTCACAAGATCTAGACTTGGTAGCCCAAAGGAGAAGAACCAACCATCTAGCTACTACATGGACCTGTAGTCCAAGGATGAACTACTCACGCATCACACCGGAGGCTTGCATGGTGATGAAGAAGGCCTCCAGGGTGAATTCTCCCCTCAGCCAGGGTGCTGGGAAGAGATTCAGATCACTCTCGATATAGGGATGGAGATGACAGCGGCTACAGACTCTTTCATGGAATTTTGATCGGGTACTTAGGGTTTCTGTATCGGAGGCATCTTATAGGTGAAAGGGGAGGCCGAGGGGGTGCCCTAGGCGGCCACACCACCCCCTAGTGCGGGCAAGGCCTGGCCATGCGGCCAGGTGGTGTGGCTGGCGTCTGGCCCCTCTCTGTCTCGTATTCTGGCTCCGTGTCCCCCTCGGTGAAATATTGACTTTGGCTTTTGTCCCGTCCAATTCCGAGAACATTCATTTTCTGACTTTCTGGAACCAAAAACAGCAGAAAACAGGCAGCTAGCACTGTGGCATCTTGTTAATAGGTTAGTCCAAGAAAGTGTATAAAAAGTACTCCAAAGTGTGGACAAAACATAAGAAAGTAGATATAAACCAAGCATGGAACACAAAAATTATAGATACGTTAGCAATGTATCAACATCCCTAAGCTTAACACCCGCTCGTCCTCGAGTAGGTTAGTGATAAAAAGAAAGAATAATTTTTTGAGGTGACATGCACCATCATAAACTTGGTCAAAGTATTTGTAAACATTGATAGCTGGGATCATAGTACTTCAACATAGCATGAAAGATAAAGTTGTAACAATAAGACATAGCAACTATGTTGTAACATGAAAAGGCACAAACACAAGATTCATGAATAACAATGCTTTGCAAGATGTTTGTTTGTTTCACATAAAGAAAACATAACATAGTGGCATTCAGCTTGTCCCTCAGAGAGTAGCAAAACATAAATGCATAGGACACCTTCAAAGTTCATAAGGGTGACTAGATACAAATAGTTTAAGAACAAGCAATATCAAAGTTATGCATCAATCAACAAGTCTTGGGACAATGCACATTAAACTAAAAATGGCCACTATGCTCTCTCAATAGGTGCATAAAGATAGAAGATGGAGACTCAGCATAAAAGTAAAAGAAAGGCCTTCATAAAAGGAAGTAGGGATTCAAGTCTCATACAGAACTTCCAAAAATTATGGTACTTATTAGCTTTCAGCTCTCATTGCCCCTATCATAAGCTTCTTTAGGTGATTAAGGTTAAAGTGACACAACTAAGAGGATATGCTTGAAAAGTTATAAGTTGAAATCTCATGCCCCTTACTTACGAGTACCGAACCTCATGCTACTCAACTTCAGTCACAAGTAAGCTCTTGTCATTGTAAGTACATATGTATTATAGAGAACCGCCAACAGGGTACCCCTTTCACATGATACAGGAGCTATCCCATAATCAAAATGACAAGGCAAGCAGATAATGAGCACTCATCGATTTTTTTATTTGCTATTTGCATAGGTTTTTATTGAGGATGCTTCATAGAGTGCTCATTATGGTTATGCTGCAAGTTTCCACCATGATTAGGCACGGCTTAGGCTAGCGGCCCAGACGTTTCTCTAACACACATACAAACTCCATGATCTTACAAGTTCCCCTTTTATTTCACACCGCCGGGATCTATAAGCAAAAGAATCATGATATCAACGGAATAATAAGTGCAATGTTGAAAGAGTTCCCCATGATACATGGTTCTGCTAACTTCAACTTATAAAGCGCAAGCATATACGCAACAAAGATGGACGCAATGGTTCAAGATTATTAAGTGCAAGAAAGTAAAGTGTGCCATCAAGTTCGTGAGAGCTTTAATCACTAGTTTTCTCATAACAAGTTTAATTCGGAAGGTAGATAAAAACATGAAAATACATGGAATAACATATGCTAATAGGTAGGTATGGTGGACTCTTTGGAACAACTTGGTTTTATTTGGAGTTGGATGCATGAGTGGAACTCATACTTGGTTATGGAGGCTTGCAAAAGACTGGGAGCAACCAACTAAGAGAGCAATAATGGCCATAATCATGCAAAACGACAAAACATCATTAATTAAAGCATAAAGTGATATTACAAGTCGAAAACTAAAGGATCATATAGGCTATGGTGACTTGGGATAGTCATAACATGGTATGAGCATGCGCCAAGTCAACCCAAATAAAGCATCAAAGGAGAATACCACAATACTATGCCTTAATATGCTAAAACAATGCATAATTCTTTCAAGGAACATTAAGCAATCTCAATTGTTTATAGCAGGTCATACTACAGCAAAAATCACTAAGCATAAAGCCACAACAATATCAAGCATGACATGATAAAGCATAGGCCACAGTAAAAAACAAGCTCCTTTTACCACTTAAGCATGAACTTTCCTACTCTTTTCCAAATCAAACCAACTTACTTGAAAACTAATGTATGAATGAGGGGGTCCAAACAATTTATTCAAGAAAACCAAGCAAACTAGGCAAACGAAAACCAAAAACGAAAACAAAGACGCTTCAAGAACAACACAACTATGCATGAAACAATAAATATGAAGTGTTTGGAAGAAACCTGGGATTTTTATTGATGAAGAAGGGGATGCCTTGGGCATCCCCAAGCTTTGACGCTTGTACTTCTTGGATATTTCTTGGGGTGACACGCGTGGCATCCCCAAGCTTGAGCTTTAGTCCATCCTTCATCTCATTACTCATTCCTTCCATACACCTGAAATTTTTCCGTCTCATATTCTAGCTCCATGTCCCCCTTGGTGAAATATTGACTTTGGCATTTGTCCCGTCCAATTCCGAGAACATTCATTTTCTGACTTTCTGGAACCAAAAAAGCAAAAAACAGGCAGCTAGCACTGTGGCATCTTGTTAATAAGTTAGTCGAAGAAAGTGTATAAAAAGTACTCCAAAGTGTGGACAAAACATAAGAAAGTAGATATAAACCAAGCATGGAACATCAAAAATTATAGATACGTTAGGAACGTATCAGGGATCCTCCACCACTAGCTAGGACATCGATGCGGGATCCTCCACCATGCGCCAGGAGGCCGGCCCCTCTAGGACTGATAACTTTACCTTCGAATCGACATCGCTTGTGCACTCGTCGGACTTAGACTTCTCTAGCTCCGACGATTTCACCGACTCAAAGTAGAGCCTTAGGATGTTGATCTTATGCATCTGATCGTACAACTTATCATACTCTATGTTGCTAGAATTTAGAACGCTTAACATGTTTAATGTTTATTATACTCTATCTGTGGTACTTATATATCGTTCTATATGTTTATTCGTCCTATCTATGCTACTTAATCTATGCAACGTGATGCTAAGTTAAGATAGTGATTTATGAAGCATATGGATCCACCGTCCGTCATGTGTGATTACACCTCGTGTATGGACAGGAAGTTTCGCATAGTGCTCCCTTAGAACTTTCAAACTAGAACTATGTGTTCTTTGACCTATATGTATATTCGTTCTATCTTGTTTATACTATATGTGCTATAACAGTTAGAAATAACGGTTGTTTTCTAATGATCTTATTCAGAACATCCCGTGCAAGTCAAGACCTGGCTTCTTGGAGAAGGTCTTGAGAAGACAGGAAGATTATGAAACGTTTGCAGTCATCCTTGAGTCAAACAAACAGCCTGGACCCAACTTCACAATTCAAGTCACCAACGAGTCGACCGTCACCTATTTCAATGGACCTACCTGGACAGAGTTTCTCAGTCGCTACCACACGAACGTCGGGGACATCATCATCTTCACCGTTGACTATGCATCGCACCATTTACTTTGATTGCATTGACCCCAACTAGTCACAGGATGAGGATGTGTAATATGACCATGAATATGACGAGGAGTAACTAGCTAACTACTACAGTGCATGTTTGTTATCTCTCTAGCTAGTTAAATAATGCAGTAGTAATAAATTATGCATGATGTTACTTTATTTTATCTGCTACTTTATATGAATATCCAGTCCCTGCTATATAATTGCTGTGAAATTCAATAATGTAAAACCAGTTTTTTAATTCTCAAATTCATACTAGCGGTGTTTAATATAAACCGAACACCACATATGTTTTTAATAGTGGTGGCGTTTAAACTACCCGCCACTAGTACAGATATTACTAGTAGCGTTCAGACAACAAGCCACTAGTACTGATTTTGGCATTTGGCCCACACGCCGCCACTAGGAGCTACTAGTGGCATGAAGTTAGTGGCGTGCGGGTTCAATGCCACTAACCTCATTTTCCGAACAACACCAATGGGCTTTTTACGACTAGTGATCGGGCGCAGTGCTTGAGATGGTTTGTTTTGGTAGCAGCGAAAAAAGAGAGGAGTGTGTCGGTTGTGTGTGAGAGAGAGAGCCAGAACGAGGAGGGAAGAAAGAAGCAGCGCTCTCTAGGAAATAGAGAGGTAGGAATAGGGTTGTAGGGGCTATAGGGGGTTAGAGGGAGCTCAGTCGGCTATCTCATCAGAGGCATAGTGACGTGGACATCTCGTAAGTCCCGTCATACAAAGAGAATGGAGTTGGGGGAGATGGTGGTTTCGGTGGGGTTGGATGGGCCAAGAAGAGGGATGGAGTGACAATATTTAGTGGAAAAGGGAAAAGGCGAAAAGAAGGATTGGGCTAGAAGAGTTGCCGACTAGCCTTTGCAAAATTCTGAAATTTTGGCAAAAAGAGAGAAAGGATAGGAAGAAAAGGAGCAAGAAAATAGAGAGGAACGAGTTTGTAAAATAGTTTCAAAACTTTAGTTGAACTTGAAAAGTAGATTCATTCAAAAATAGTCTTAGGGTTGCAAAACATGCAAGGTGAAGATAAAGATGATGTCATGAGATGCGCAAAAGAAAAACAAGCAAAACTATTAAAGAGGAGTTTGTCGGGTTGATACACTTTATGGTGTTTCTACAATTAGATCATGCTTTTTTACTTTCTTCCCAGGCTCCATGGTTAAGCGGATTGCCCTGTAGTTATATCTAGCATCTTCTTGTTGTACGTGCGACATGACTCAATAAAGTCTGTTTAGAAATCAAAAGGCGCATATAGTACATTGTACGAAACCATTAAGGCTGCCATCAAGTCATGTGGACTCTACTAGGAATATCCTCTAGTTGTGTACTGAAGTAATTTTGGTAAATCTATAGTTCTAGTTGGCTTCATTATTCTAGACAAGATAAATACACATCCATCATAACCACTAACAAAGAATAATTACCTAATTTTCTAAACCTTATCATTCAACTTGGTTATAATTTGGATGGTACGAAATGAATAAGATATGTTCTGAATGTTGGGTATATGCTAGATGGGTATCACCATAGCATGTCTCTAATCCGGCTAACCCGGGTGGCCCATAGTTGGTAGCAAGGCTTATGTCCTGCTGGGTGGCCCAATTAGATAGATCCAGAAGGGACGCCCATGCCGGAAGAAGGAAGGCTACTGTGCGATTACCGACCAACCCGGAGCCTTGGAGTACAAGACACGAAGACTAGTTAGTATTAGTGTAGGACTCTATAACCTATCTGGCAAGGTCCTTCCCCTGTAACCCTAAGTTTTAGTGCCTTTATAAGCCAGACCTGTGGGAGCCTTTAGGGCACGATTCATAACACCTCGCACAACGAACCTATCTCTGTAACTCGGCGTATCGCTATTATAGTGATTTATTACTGGAGTAGGGTTCTGCCACCGTTGTGTGACTCAAACTTGGGTAAGCCGTGTTACCTCGTACCCGTGAACTCACCGCCTTACACCACCTCTCTAAACACGCTCTGTGACTAACCCTCCATGGCGTACTCGTCGTCAATACCACGACAGTTGGTGCCCACCGTGGGGCCAGAAGCGCTTCGAGATCTACACCAGGCGAGGTCAGATATCTTTGCGGGAATTGGCGACACTATGGCCATTGGGTGCATTCTCTTCTCCGGCAACATTTCGATCGTCCCCCGGATGAGTTCTAGATCTCGGAAAAGACGAACCCCACCCGCTGCTCCATTGTTCCAATCGGGGACATCCGCCTCTTCATTGGTGAAACCGGATTGGGATCAAGCTCTGATACGTCCATTTTGCATCACTATTCTATGTCTTAATTCACTATTATTCATTGATATATTTTGTATTGAGAGGTGATACTTATGTTATTTCATCTATTTTTGCATGGTTGATGACTTTTCGAGCATGGACCGCTGTAGTCAAGATTCTGATGGAAAAGGTGCTGTTTGGAGGCAAAATTCGCGAAGATCAGAAAATCCGGGAAAATATACGGAAAATCCTATTTCCCCAGAAGACTAAGGATGCCAGAAGATGGAGTGGAGGTGGGCCACAGGGGGCCCACACCACCCCATGGTGCGGGCAGGCCTAGGCCGCGCCTGGAGGTGGTGTGGCCGCCCTGACCCACTCCAGCCTCTCTCCTCTGGCGTATATCATCCCCACAAAACCCTAAGACTCGGGGAGCGACCACAGAAAGATTCCGCCGCCTCTGCGGGGCGGAAAACACCGAGAGAGAAAGATCTCTCCGGCACATAGATTTCTGTCGGAGGAATTCCTTCCCAGAGAGGGGAGATCGTCGCCATCAACACCACCATCAAGCTGGACTTCATCGGGATCATCATCATCATCATCACCACCACCATCATCACCACCAGCACCCTCATCACCATCTCCATATTGCTGTAACAATTGCGTTCAATCTTGCATAGTTCATAGGGGAAACTTTCCCGGTGTTGATTACTCTTTGTAGTTGATGCTATTGAGTGAACCATTAAATTATTGTTTATGTTCAGATTGTTATACATCATTATTCCATCTCTGATCATGATCCATATGATGTCTTGTGAGTAGTTCGTTTTGTTGACATGGGAGAAGTCTTGTTGTTAGTAGTGGAGTTGCGTTGAGAAAGATTCAATAGATTGTTATTTAAGTTGTGGTGTACTTCTTCTAGTGGTGTCATGTGAACGTCGACTACATGACACTTCACCTATATGGGCCTAGGGGAATGCATTGTGTATTTGGCTACTAATCGTAGGGGTTGCCGGAGTGACAGAAACCTGAACCCCCGTTAGGAAACCATTGCACAAGGGACGTAAGGGTCTTAGAGTTTAAAGCTGTGGTTAGGTTTCTACCTTAATTACTTTCTTGTACTTACGGATGTTTTCAAGGGGTATAATCACAAGTATGTATTAGTCTTGGATGGGGCGGTACATTAGCACAGGTTCACCCACACAACACTTAGCAAGCTAAAGAAGATTAATCGACTATATGAAGCGAAAGCACTTGACAGTCTTCCCATGTGTCCTCGAGAACGTTTGGTCATCTATAGAAATACAACCGGCTTGTCCTTTGCTGCATAAAGGATTGGGCCACTTGCTGCATTTATTCTTACTGTCTTTTATTTACTCGTACTTTGTTTACTTGCTTTATCGAAAACCCCTAAAAATCCGTTTGCTAAGTATTTGCAGAGACTTCCTGATCCATACCACTAGCCAACACCTTCTGCTCCTCGTTGGGTTCGATACTCTTACTTATCGAAAATACTGCGATACACCCCCTATACTTGTGGGTCATCAAGACTATTTTCTGGCGCCGTTGCCGGGGAGTGAAGCGCTATCGGAGAGTGGAACTGGTAAAGGAAACTTCTACTATGAGTATTGTTTACTTCTGCTATTTTCTTTATTTTCGTTATGGATAATTCGCTGAGTTTCTTATTTGGTAATGCTACTACCACTACTAAGGTAGTAGATAAGCCACCACCTGCTGAGAAAGATGTTTTCAAAATACCTACAAGAATTATTGATCGTGTTATGGATAACTACTATGTTGGGGATGGAACTGTCCATCCCGGTGATCATTTACTCTTTATACACGAATTATGCGGGTTGTTCAAGTGTGCAGGTATTACTACAGATCAAGTTAAGAAGAAGTTATTCTCATTATCACTAAAAGGAAGAGCCGAGGAATGGTATAAGCTGCTGAAGAATGGTCAAGCTCTGGAATGGGAGGAAATAGTGCCTCTCTTTTATTCAAAGTTTTATCCTCCTAGTGAGATTCATAAAGATCGGAATCAAATATACAACTTTTGGCCTCTTGATAGAGAGAGTACAACTCAAGCTTGGGGGAGATTAAAGTTACTAATGCTCAAATGTCCCATTCATGAGCTAATCATGTTTTACCTGAACCTTATATTGAGAAAATGCCTTTTCCAGTTAAGGTAAAGGAACATTCTATGATAGCTAGTATGGTTAATGAAAGTATGAAAAAGAACTATAAAACCTGATGAACAAATAAACATTGAACCTGTGGTAGCAATTGTGAAAGACCTTTTCACTAAAAGCGTAGAAGATGGGCACATAGTCTTTTGTGAGGATGCTTCTAATATTGTTTCACATCCCAATAGAACTAAAAAGGCTAGTGTTCATGTGCTTTCTGTTAGAATTGGTGATCATTGCTATTATGGTTTATGTGATATTGGTGCAAGTTCCAGTGCTATTCCTTATGATCTTTACAGAGAAATTATGCATGAGCTCAGTCCTTGCGAGTTGGAAGAGATTGATGTGGTTATTCACCTTGCTAATAGAGAGACCATCTCTCCAATTGGTATTGTACGAGACGTGGAAGTTCTTTGTGGTAAGATTAAGTACCCCGCTGATTTTCTAGTACTTGGTTCGGCTGCTAGTAAAACCTACCCTATCATTTTTGGTAGACCTTTCTTGAGTACTTGTGGAGCTATTATTGATTGCAAGAGGGAGAAAATATTGACTAAATTTGATGGGGAATCTTATGAGTTTAATTTTTCGAAATTTACTAAAGAACCTTGCGAAGAGGAAACCCTTAATGAGGATTTTAGGGTTGAACAACTTGCTTCTATTTCTCTTGCCCCTAACAATGCTTTGCAGCAATTTATGGAAGATCATGAAAGTCAAATCTTCATGGAAGAAAGGAATGAGATTGACAGGATCCTCCGTGATCAACCTAAGATGCTTAAGCACGACTTGCCTGTGGAAGACTTGGGTACCACGATGCCACCTAAAAAGGATCCGGTTTTCGATCTAAAACCTCTCCCTGATGATCTTAAATATGCTTTTATTGATGATAAAAAGATATATCCTGTTATTATTAGCGCTAAACTTGCAGGGGAGGAAGAAGAAAGATTATTGGAAGTTTTGAGGAAACACCGAGGAGCTATGGGCTATACTCTGGATGATCTGAAAGGGATTTCACCTACTATATGTTAGCATTCTATCAACATAGAACCAGATACGAAGCCAGTAGTGGAGCACGAACGACGTTTAAATCCTAAGATGAAGGAAGTTGTAAGGAATGAGGTATTGAAACTCCTTGATGCTGGTATTATTTACCCTATTGCTAATAGTGAATGGGTTAGTCATGTTCATTATGTTCCTAAAAAGGGAGGTATTACCGTTGTCCCTAATGATAATGATGAGCTTATTCCTCAAAGAATAGTGGTAGGCTATAGGATGTGCATCGATTTTAGGAAAGTCAATAAAGTTACTAAGAAAGACCACTACCCGCTTCCTTTTATTGATCAAATATTGGAGAGGTTGTCTAAAAAGACTCATTTTTGTTTTCTTGATGGTTATTCTGGTTTCTCTCAAATTGCTGTTAAACAACAAGATCAAGAAAAAACTACTTTTACTTACCCTTATGGAACTTATGCTTATAGACGTATGCCTTTTGGTTTATGTAATGCTCCTGCTACTTTCCAAAGGTGCATGTCTGCTATCTTTCATGGCTTTTGTGAGGAAATTGTAGAAGTGTTCATGGATGACTTTTCTGTCTATGGAACTTCTTTTGATAATTGTCTGCACAACCTTGATAAAGTTTTGTAGAGATGTGAAGAAACTAATCTTGTTCTTAATTGGGAGAAATGCCACTTCATGGTTAATGAAGGGATTGTTCTTGGGCATAAAGTTTCTGAAAGAGGCATAGAAGTTGATAGAGCTAAGGTTGAGGCAATTGAGAAGATGCCATGCCCAAGAGACATCAAAGGTATTCGTAGTATCCTTGGTCATGCTGGTTTCTATAGAAGGTTTATTAAAGACTTTTCTAGGATATCAAAACCCCTTACTAATACTCTTCCAAAAGATGTACCCTTCGTTTTTGATGACTATTGTAAGGAAGCTTTTGAAACTCTTAAGAAGGCTTTAACTACAGCCCCTATTGTTCAACCGCCTGATTGGAGTTTACCCTTTGAAATAATGTGTGATGCTAGTGATTTTGCTGTAGGTGCTGTCCTTGGGCAACGTATTGATAAAAAGCTAAACGTTATCCATTATGCTAGTAAGACTCTAGACGCTGCTCAAAGGAATTATGCTACTACTGAAAAGGAATTTCTTGCTGTTGTTTTTGCTTGTGATAAGTTTAGGCCCTATATTGTGGACTCAAAAGTAACCATTCATATTGATCATGCTGCTATTAAATATCTTATGACGAAGAAGGACGCTAAGCCTAGGCTTATTAGATGGGTACTGCTTTTACAAGAGTTTGATCTACATATAATAGATAGAGAGGGTGCTGAAAATCTTGTAGCTAGTAATTTATCTCGTTTGGAAAACATCTCTTTTGACCATATGCCTATTAATGATAGTTTCTCGAATGAACAGTTAGCTGCAGTGGGAGTGAGCTCGCGAGGAAGCCCTTGGTATGCTGATTATGCTAAATTTATTGTCTCCAAGTATTTGCCTCCATCTTTTACAGCTCAGCAAAGAAGAAAGTTCTTCTATGATCTGAGACATTATTTTTGGGATGACCCACACTTATACAAAGAAGGAGTTGATGGTATTATGCAAAGATGTGTTCCGGAATATGAACAAAAGGAGATATTGCGTAAATGCCATGGTAGTGCCTATGGAGGACATCATGCAGGAGATAGAACTGCACAAAAGGTACTACAATCAGGTTTCTACTGGCCTACCCTTTTTTAAATGCAAGAAGATTCGTTTTATCTTGTGATGAATGTCAGCGTGTTGGTAATACTTTTAGACGCAATGAAATGCCTACGAACTACTCTCTAGTTATTGAACCTTTTGATTGTTGGGGATTTGACTTTATGGGTCCTTTCCCTCCTTCGAAAGGCTACACTCATATTCTTGTTGCCGTAGATTATGTTACTAAGTGGGTAGAAGCCATTCCTACAAAAAGTGCTGACAGGGAAATCTCTCTAAAAATGCTTAAAGATGTTATCTTTCCTAGGTTCGGAGTGCCTAGGTATCTCATGACTGATGGGGGTTCTCATTTCATTCATGGCGGTTTTAGGAAGACCCTCGCTAAATATGATGTTAATCATAGAATTGCTTCAGCTTATCACCCCCAAACTAGCGGGCAAGTAGAGTTATCAAATAGAGAAATTAAATCTATCTTGCAAAAGACTGTTAATAGGTCTACAAAAAACTGGGCTAAGAAGTTGAATGATGCCTTATGGGCTTATAGAACTGCTTATAAAAATCCTATGGGAATGTCTCCTTATAAAATGGTTTATGGGAAAGCTTGCCACTTACCCTGAGAGTTAGAACACAAAGCTTACTGGGTAGTGAAAGAACTAAATAGAGATTGTAAGCTCGCCGGTGAGAAAAGATTATTTGACTTAAGTTCTTTAGGTTGAATGGAGGAGTGAAGCCTATGAGAATGCTAGGCTCTTTAAGGAAAAAGTTAAAAGATGGCATGACAAGCGAATACTTGAGAGAATTTCATGTTGGTGAGAAAGTTCTATTGTATAGGTCTCGTCTCAGATTTTTTGCAGGTAAGCTACTATCAAAATGGGAAGGACCTTTCATCATTGAAGAAGTAAACCGTTTAGGAGCAATAAAAATTTCTTCTCTAAAAGATAATACTACACAGGTAGTGAATGGACAACGACTCAAACACTATATTGCTGGAGATTCTTACAATGAAGACATTGATGCCTTTCAAGTTATAACTCCAGAGAAATTCATTGAGGACCAAATTCAGAGACCTGCAGAGTCCGTTTCCAACTAGGTAACACCTCTGGTAAGAAAAGTTCCACGAAAATACAATCCAACTATATTTTTGCAGTTTTCAGTCAATAAGGAAAGCTACGAAGCGAAAAAGGGACGGAAACGGAGCCAGGGTGGCCCACACCACCCCATGGCGCGGGCCCACCCCTGGCCGCGCCACCAGGTGGTGAGGCCACCCAGGACTCCGCCTCCGACTCATTTTCTCCCAGTACCTTCCTTTGATGTGAAACTCCGTAATATATAACCCCCCCGGATCTTCCGAGGTACGTATATCGTGTTTTCGTCGTGTTTTTGTTTCGATCTGTTTCTGCCAGGTAGAATCCTAGATTTAGAGCCACAATGTCTTCCTCTGGATCATCCAAGGGAGATTCCTTAGAAGATATCGTCAACCCATACATGAGAGAATTGAAGATTCATCCCAAGGAGTTGTTGCTCGAAGGTGGGGAGGTCCGGATTAAAGAGGTTCAAGGCCCTAAAGGTGAAGGAAGTCTGGAGGACAGGATGGAAGCACTGGAGCAAGAAGTCTTTAGGTACAGGAAGATGGCGGAGCGCGAAGTGGATATCATCCATAAGATTTGCTCCAAACCTATCACCGAGCACCAAAAGGAGACTGCTGAACTCAAAGACGAAGTCCTCTCACTCCGCCAAACAACCAACGAACTGCAAGCACAATTCTATGACGTTCAAAATCAAAAATGTGAGTATGAGGCTAGATTTAAACGCATAAGTGCTTCAGCAAGTTTCAGGATGTTGGAAACCACGATGTCCTTTGTTGATGGGAAGCCTTTACCCTGGAAGACGGACGAAGATGAGAAGACACCATCACCTTCGAAGGAGTAATTCGTCATCAGGTTTGGCATCCCCTTGGTTTGTTCCAAGCTTGGCGGAGTGTCGTGGTATCATATCACTATCTTCTATCTTTTTACCTTATTAGTAGGGTCATATCATGAATAGAGGGGTTATTATGTAGTATGGTTTGCATTATGGAAGTGTCCCCTCTCTCGTTAGATATGTATCCCTTGGTGTGAGTTTCCGTTATGGAATATTAATGAGAAGTTCTATCATTCACTCTTTTGCATAGCTTATGTTAGTTTTCAATTCATGATTATATGCTTGATCTTGTTGTTAGTATTGGTAGCACTTTGGGATCATTGAGTTAATTTAGTTGGTTTTGGAAAACCTGGCTCGGTCAGTAGCAACACCTTTTTGAGAGTTGAAAAGAAAAAGATAGAAGTACTCTAGAGAAAAATAATTTCATCATCTTTCTTTCTTGATTTGCTCATAAGTCTAGTATTCTCTAGTTAAGATCTTTTGTGCTTCCAAGGAAGATTGCATGTTTGTTTTTATCACTTGTATGTTTGTTTGTTTCCTTCAACTCTTATACTTGCTACCCAGCCTTGCTAGCCAAAAACCTGTACTGAGAGGGTATTCTTCTCGTGCATCCACCTCCTTTAAACCAAAACCCATGCCATTTGTGTCCACTATACCTACCTAGTAGCATTATTGCTATTCCAAGTAAATTATTGTTTTGTCTACCTCCCAAATTAAACTTGTTATGTGAAAATTAGTGATTAAAGCTCTCACGAACTTGATGGCACACTTTACTTTCTTGCATTTAATGAACCTGAACCATTGTGAACTCTCCATGAAAGTTATATGCTTGCAAATTATAGGCTGGGGATTAGCAGAACCGTGTTATCACGGGGAATGCTTTCAACACTTGTAAATATATACCCAGTTGATACCTTGCTCTTTTGTTTGCGGATGTCGCCGGTGTGAAATAAAAGGGGAGCTTGTAAGTCCATGGAGTTATGTATGTGTGTTAGAGAAACGCCTGGGCCGCTGGTCTAATCCATGCTGACATGGTGGAAACCTGCAGCGTAACCATAATGATATTTATGAAGCATTCTTCTTATAAAAAAGAGAGAGATAGCTATTGAGAAAAAGAAAATAAAAAAAGAGATACTATGAAAAGAGGAAAGAGAGAAAAAAGCACCATTTTCCCATGGTAAATAAGAAGATTGCTGAGATACTCATTGTCTGCTTGCCTTGTCATTTTGATATGGGGATTCTTCCGTATCATCGGGCAAGGGGTACCCCGTTGGCGGTTCTCAATGATATGCACATACTTACGATGATAAGAACTTGCCGGTAACTAAAGTTGAGTAGCATGAGGAGCGGCCCTCGTACTCAAGGGACTTGGGATTTTCAGTTTATAGTCTGTCAAGCATATAACTCAGATTGGACCTCACTTTCACCTTAATCACCTAAAGATGCCTATGATAGGGGCAATGAGAGCTGAAAGCTAGTAAGTATCATAATTTTTGGGAGCTCTTTATGAGACTTGCAATCCCTGTTTCCCTCTTTGAAGGGCCTTTCTTTTACTTTGTAGTTGAGTCAGTAAACCTACTCCCTTCTGTCTCAGCAAGTATTTTGAGTTGATGTGTTTCATTCATTCATATGATGGTTTATGCATTCATGTTTCTTTTGTTCCTCGTTTTGCACATTGCTCTTATCTTGAAGTTTACTACTTTGAAAGTTTTCTTTGAAAACCAGCTATTTGTGAACTCCATCAAACTATCAACTATTCTTCGACCAAGAGCTAAGTTTGCCATTACCAATTATGATTCACTTTATGTATCTTTATTGTGTTTCCTTTACTCATTACAAGTTGAGTTATATAATAGTGAGTTGTCTTCAATTATGATCTATGTATTTGATGAATGTGATGCTTCTTGTCCGTATTCTTTTATCGACTCTTCACTCCATAAACCTGAGGTCATGTTTATTGAGCTCAGTTTCGCTTGGGGACAAGCGAAGTCTAAGCTTGGGGGGAGTTGATACGTCCATTTTGCATCACTATTATATGTCTTAATTCACTATTATTCATTGATATATTTCGTATTGAGAGGTGATACTTATGTTATTTCATCTATTTTTGCATGGTTGATGACTTTTCGAGCATGGACCGCTGTAGTCAAGATTCTGATGGAAAAGGTGTTGTTTGGAGGCAAAATTCGCGAAGATCAGAAAATCCGGGAAAATATACGGAAAATCCTATTTTTCCAGAAGACTAAGGATGCCAGAAGATGGAGTGGAGGTGGGCCACAAGGGGCCCACACCACCCCATGGTGCGGGCAGGCCTAGGCCGCGCCTGGAGGTGGTGTGGCCGCCCTGGCCCACTCCAGCCTCTCTCCTCTGGCGTATATCATCCCCACAAAACCCTAAGACTCGGGGAGCGACCACAGAAAGATTCCGCCGCCTCTGCGGGGCGGAAAACACCGAGAGAGAAAGATCTCTCCAGCAGACAGATTTCTGTCAGAGGAATTCCTTCCCAGAGAGGGGAGATCGTCGCCATCAACACCACCATCAAGCTGGACTTCATCGGGATCATCATCATCATCACCACCACCATCATCACCATCAGCACCCTCATCACCATCTCCATATTGCTATAACAATTGCGTTCAATCTTGCATAGTTCATAGGGGAAACTTTCCCGGTGTTGATTACTCTTTGTAGTTGATGCTATTGAGTGAACCATTAAATTATTGTTTATGTTCAGATTGTTATACATCATTATTCCATCTCTGATCATGATCCATATGATGTCTTGTGAGTAGTTCGTTTTGTTGACATGGGAGAAGTCTTGTTGTTAGTAGTGGAGTTGCGTTGAGAAAGATTCAATAGATTGTTATTTAAGTTGTGGTGTACTTCTTCTAGTGGTGTCATGTGAACGTCGACTACATGACACTTCACCTATATGGGCCTAGGGGAATGCATTATGTATTTGGCTACTAATCGTAGGGGTTGCCGGAGTGACAGAAACCTGAACCCCCGTTAGGAAACCATTGCACAAGGGACGTAAGGGTCTTAGAGTTTAAAGCTGTGGTTAGGTTTCTACCTTAATTACTTTCTTGTACTTACGGATGTTTTCAAGGGGTATAATCACAAGTATGTATTAGTCTTGGATGGGGCGGTACATTAGCACAGGTTCACCCACACAACACTTAGCAAGCTAAAGAAGATTAATCGACTATATGAAGCAAAAGCACTTGACAGTCTTCCCATGTGTCCTCGAGAACGTTTGGTCATCTATAGAAATACAACCGGCTTGTCCTTTGCTGCATAAAGGATTGGGCCACTTGCTGCATTTATTCTTACTGTCTTTTATTTACTCGTACTTTGTTTACTTGCTTTATCGAGAACCCCTAAAAATCCGTTTGCTAAGTATTTGCAGAGAATTCCTGATCCATACCACTAGCCAACACCTTATGCTCGTCGTTGGGTTCGACACTCTTACTTATCGAAAATACTGCGATACACCCCTATACTTGTGGGTCATCAAGCTCCCAGGAAGCCGGACACACGTCAAGACCCACACGGACCACCTACGGGTAGGACACATTTGCGGAAGTATCGGGTTCGGATCTCTCTTCGCAGTTTGCCGGCTTAGATCGCAAAAAATCGAGGCCCACCCAAACCGCCCCTATGCGGGATATAGTGGTGGAAGAACCCCGTAGATCCGCTTGGATTCCCCAAGTGTTAGAGAAGCGGAGGTCACACTTTGTCGGGGTCATCACCATCTTTTATCCGGCTCGCTGTGTTCAAAGGTCAGAGGAATCCCCACGTGAGTACCTCTCTAGATGGTTAAGGGTGAGGGAAACCTTGGCGGGAGACTGTACTGATGAGCTAGTGTACCTCATGCCCGACACCCTCCTCCGGCATACGCTCAGGAGGCAATAGGCCTCCGGCTTGCTTACCCTCAGTGAGATGATCGCAACGATTAATAGTTTCGCAGATGCCAATGAGGAAGCTGAGGCTGACATTGCCGCTGCAGCCAAAAAAGCAAGCCCACCGGCAACACAGCCTCTGCTTCAAACTCCACCATCAAAAACACCGACGCTAACTCTGACTCAGTGTTGGACACACTTTACGCCTACATCAGCATGGCTGGCGGTGGTTTCGACGCCAACTCGGAGGAATACGATGCTGCCATGAGAGAGATAGAGAAGGAGTTCGAGCAGGAGGAGCACGCCAAGAAAGCCGTCACTTCCCGCCAGGTACTGGTGGGCATCGGGAATGTGATAGAAGAATATCAGCAGAACCAAGGAGCCGGAAGAGCTCCGCCAGTAGCGGCCGATGCCAGAACCGCGGTGGCCAATGGTAAAAACATTATCGATCCTCTGGGTCTAGCAAACGCCACGCCACCTTCGGCTATCCCCCACAATAGCCACAGGAACTCACCACAGGGCCAAGTGCTACCAACCAAACAAACCTACCACCTCCACCATCCACTTCAGCGGCCGGCAACCCCTTGGTTACTCCGGTCGACAAGGTGATCTACGACGAGCTCCTCGTCGAATCACTAACGGTTGGCCATATTTGGAATATTACGCAGCTTGATGAGAAGTGCCAGGAAATCCTCGTGGAGGCCAAGTGCATCGCAGAACAAGACGCCCAGCTGAACAGAGATTTGGCCAAGGCACAATAGTAGATCAAAGCGGTGCAAGCAATGGAGACTGAGTACAAGCAGCTGCTCATGAAGCACAAGGCAAAGAAAGCTCCGGCTCACATTGTCGGTGATCCCGGTGTTTGACGCAACTTGGGGTGGGCTCCGTCCAAACCGGCAAAAGCTACCCCCTACATCAACAAGGATGGGAAGCAATTCATGCCAACCCTTGACCTCAACATGGTCGCCGCCAAAAACTTACCCGAATAGGACAAATCACGTGAAGCGGTGGATTAGGTCTATGAACTTGTCGCCAAGGCTTGCAAGAAATAGGAAAATGCCACCTCTCAGAGGCTCGAGTCTAACCCGGAGCTTTTCCGGTCTAGCATGAACAACCGCCACAGACCAAGATCTCCTCACGATGCCGGATCACACATAGGTTCCACGGAACTAAGACGGAGGGACGCACGCATCATGACTGATACTATCCTAGTATCCTCAGCAACAGAGACAAAGCTCACCCCCGTCGCTCGCCACCACCCCTGCGGTCCCGACATCGTGACGACCCACAGTCGCGCCACCATACGAGCATGCCCCTAGACGCCCTCATGAATTTGCAAACTCCCCGCATTGGCACTGCTCTGTTGTGTAACTCCTACCCTAGAACATCTTTTTTTGTCCTTTCTCTCGGTTATGCAATAGAAATAGATAATGGAAGAGAACCCCTTGCACAAGTATATGCAAATGATATTATTATTTTATAAAAGCTCACTAGCGCCACATATTATTCTAGAGTTTTTTCTTGTATGTGATTGTCAATCTATTTTAAATTCATTTCCTGAGATCCATGGAATGTAAAATGTAGATATATACAACTTGATCAAGTAATGACTCCATGATATGTGTAGTTACTGGACATGTATAATATGTACTTTATTTGTGGAGATCAATAATCTGACATGATATCTGTTGATTTCTTACACAGTGCTGCCAGACCACATACGACCATTGATGGGAAGGAAGTTGTGAACTTTGCATCAGCAAACTACCTTGGTTTAATTGGCAACGAGAAAATTACTGTAAGAGAAAACTGTGCTATTTGCCAGTATTTCAACTATATTTGTCTGAAATATCTGATAAGTGAGAGTGAATTGTAGGATTCTTGTGTTAGTGCGTTGGAAAAATATGGGGTTGGATCATGTGGTCCACGTGGGTTTTATGGAACAATTGGTTTGTATATTATCTGTTCAGGTTCATAACCAATTAACTCTATTGCACTTATGGAGGAGCTTACTTTTTGAATGTGTATCACTTGCAGATGTCCACCTTGACTGTGAAACAAAAATAGCTAACTTCCTGGGAACGCCGGACTCCATTTTGTATTCATATGGGTTATCTACAATATTCAGTGTGATACCTGCCTTTTGTAAGAAAGGAGATATCATAGTGGCGTGAGTAAACCTTCCCTTTTCATCTTTTTGTGAATATATATAAAAATTATACCATATTAGCTTTAGACATGCAGTTGTTCTCACTTTTCGGTTTGACAACTTATACCTGGCTATTATTTTGCATGCATGTCATTTTTCACGGTTTAGCTGAAGCCATTTTTCGTATGTGCATTGCAGTGATGAGGGTGTACACTGGGCAGTACAAAATGGACTCTATGTCTCCAGGAGTACTGTTGTTTATTTCAAGCATAATGATATGGCTTCACTTGCTAGCACTTTGGAAAAACTTACTCTTGGAAACAAACGAACTGAGAATATTAGACGCTATATTGTCGTGGAATCTATCTACCAGGTGTGCTTCTTTTGGTGACTATTTTATGTTAGATAAGTGTTGGATTTTCCTTATTTTTTAGGCTTTCAACTTTAAACAATGATCCAGATTGTAAAACCATGAAATATTTTAGATATAAACCTTGGGATGAAACCCTCTCTCGTGGTGAACTGCAGAATTCTGGTCACATTGCCCCCTTGGATGAGATAATAAAGTTGAGGGAGAAATATAGGTTTCGGGTTATTCTTGAGGAGAGCCATTCAATTGGTGTGCTTGCCAAGTGTGGACGGGGCCTTACTGAACATTATGGCATTCCAGTGAGTGTTTGGTGTTCACTCCTAGCCTTGTTCTTTCTATTTCTGAAATTTCTTTACCTTGTGCAGATTGACAAAATTGATATCATCACTGCTGGAATGGGAACTGCATTAGCTAGCGATGGTGGCTTCTGCACAGGAAGCGACAAAGTTGTTGATCATCAGGTAGATGCAATTTGAGGTTGCTAAAACATCAGTTAAGACTAATAGAATTTGTATTTTTAAACATTTTGAGTATTGGATGATTAAGGGGTTACATTTTTGCAGCGTCTAAGAAGCGTTGGCTATGTCTTCTCTGCCTCTTTGCCACCCTATCTTGCTAGTGCTGCAGTTTCTACTATCAATTACCTGGAGGAGAATCCTTCAGTTCTGACGAACCTAAGAAGCAATATTGCTCTTCTGCATAAAGGTAAAGATGCTTCTCTTGACATTTAACAAATACTATAGTTGTGGAACTCATGGTATAAGCCTGCTACCTGTTGTATGGTCACCCACGTCGATGTACTTGATTTGATTGCAGGATTGTCAGGTACACTGGGGCTTCATATTTCTAGCCATGTTCTGTCAGCTATTGTCTTCCTCCAGCTGAATAAATCGACAGGTTCTCTTGCCAATGACCTAGATCTTCTTGAAACCATTGCCGAGAAGGCAGTTTATACTTGGAGATGCATTAACATGAATATTCATAAGCATGTATTCATCCATCTTTTCTCCACCAGGCTTTGAAGGAAGATTTAGTTTTTGTCGTCCCATCAAAGAGGTCAACGTTGGACAGGTGCAAGCTCCCGGTTGGGATCCGCCTGTTCGTATCAGCTGGTCATACAGGATCAGACATCTCCAAAGTGTGTTCATCTTTGAAGAGGTTTTCCGCATCGGTCCTTTCAGACCATAGTTAATCATGCTTTCCGTGCAAGGAGGGAAGAGACATTGGTCGTTTTCGATGCCCTGTGTACCCTAGCCTGAGTGTGGTTGGTTTATGTAGATAACTCTTATGTAGTACTTTTAAAATATAAGACGTTTTAGCTTTGTGAAAGGAGTGTATCTAGACCCTTTTAGTGTTTAGGTTCACTCCAAACCTAGATGAATCTAGATACTAAAAAGGTCTAGATACACTTCATTCACAAAGCTAAAACATCTTATATTATAAAACGGAGGGAGTACATGTCTACTATATCGGTATGTATGCATGCATGGGGGCACGAGTTCGGCGTCATCCGTCGCCCACACCTAAATTAATAAAGCGTTACGTTCGGTTTTGGAAGATTCAGAACTCCTGTCACCACTCCCGCCCATATCTGGGCATGGCTTTTCTAGGCCCGCGGGCCAGGCATGGGCTTTAGATCTGCAGTCCGGTGAGTGCACGGGCCGGAATCGGGCTTGAAGAAAACACGGAATAAGGAGAGGTCCGGCCCGCGGCCTGATGACCCGAATGTTTGTGCACTTGGCAAGCCAGGCTCGGGCCTGGTTTTGAAGCCTGATTGTTGGGCCGGGCTGAGCTCGGGCCTGGGAAATGTGCGGGCAGGCTTTGTGCGGCGCGGCCCGAGCCTGGCCTGGCTCATGCCCATGTAAACTCCCGCCCGCAGTGTCGCCGCCTCCTCTTAATACTTGGTACTTACTCGTGCAAATTTTGAAGGCAAAATGTTACCATATGTGGCCTACACAAAAAAGATAAAGAAATTTGTATTTCTTTGAATAGTATAAATCCAATCTTCATAGTGTAACTTGGACATTTTGTCATTTTTGTGTAGGTCACATAAAATTATATATTTTCTTGATAATTTGCATGACTAAGTATAAAGATAATAGTACATGTGAAATTTTATTTCAATTTTTTCAAATATAAATATAACATTTTTTCGATATTGGAAATAAATGCGTCCTCCAAGACCCGGTTTACACAGGATATTTCCTGTAGTCGTCGAGGCATTTTAGGAGCTAGTATAAAAATAGGAAGGTTATTGGCCGGTAGAAGAAGATAATATTAGCAAAGGAAATACTCCCTCTCTATCGGTTTATAGAGCTTGCATAGAGTCCTATCATTAATTGACCAACATAATATAAGGTATATATTACAAAAATATATTATTTAAAAATATAACATCTAAAGTTTCTAATGGTATGTTTTTTATAACATACTCCTGTTCCTTAATATAAGGGTGTATAGTTTTTTTAAAAAAATCCATAATATAAGGTGTATAGAGAATTCTGAAATTTGTTCCTCTTATTAAGGAGGCTATTAATCCGATCAGGAGAGAGGGGATAATCCGATTTCTATGTTCTCTCTATATCACGTCAATCACCTGGGGTATTCATGTCCGAAAGCAACATAATTTAATTTGTCCTCCTAGCCTATGTGCTAATATTCGTATAAGAAAACTATACACCTTATATGACTTATAAACTGAAAGAGATGGAGTAAAAAAATTCCCTGATCGACTTTGGGATCAATTAATGCAGATCCCAATTAAGTGATCAGTTAATGCAGATCTCGATCTAGACCATAACTAATTAATTAGTCACTAGATGTACTCCCTCCGGTCCGGTTTATTAGGCATGCACGTAGTTTAAGAACAAGTTTAACCGTCAATTTTGACCAATAAAATATGCAATATATGTCCTAAAAAATATACCATTGAAAAATACTTTTGAAGATGAATTCAATGGTATAATTTTTGTGACATACTATGTAAAAAGTGTTGACTAAAATTAATAGTCAAACTTGTTCTTAAACTACGTGCGTGCCTAATAAACCGGACCGGACGGAGTAGCATTGACTCGCATTAATTGGCAAAAAATTCTGCATCTTCTGACCGATGCAAGGTCACAACAACTTACAGAATTTTTTTTCTCCGGCCACTAGTGTTCTCTTCGTATAAAAAATCCAAAACCATATTTATATCTTTCAAACAAAACTAAAAATAAATTAGGGGCATAGTCAATGTTGTATCCTATAAGCATGATTTTTTTAAACCCGGAATACTTTATATTGTGGGCTACAAAAAAATCTGATAAAATTTAGAGATGTAAAACTAAGTATACTTAGATCCACACTTTTTTTATTTTTATCCAGATCATAATACAAAAAAAATTAAATTCATATTTGCACTTGTGGGCTAAATCATTGGCTACATCGCGAATTGTTTTCAAAAAAAATCAAAATTGTGATTTTGAATTTTATTTTAAAACCAGATCACTCAACAATTTATTAATTTTTTTCTTTTAGTATATGCAGCAACTTATTAATGTACAGCTAGTATGATCGATGATTCTTTTGACCCATCTTGTGTTGAGCTAGCGGACCTTTTGTCTCCATAATTTTTCTGCTAATTGATATGCATCCGTGCATTTCCGTCCCATATTTTTTTGGGTAGCGATGGGAGAAGGCTAACCTTTCTGAAGGTCTCCATGTTTTTTTTTCCTTTTTACTCTTGCAAGTACAAACAAGATAGAGGTACACATTGTAGTCCATAAGACGGAGTTCGAATTAATCACGAGTACAACAAGAGAAAAAACACAGAAAACAGAGTAGATACGTACTTAAAAAAAACGAGTATAACTAAATACATAAAAAATTAATGTATGGCGCAGAAAAAACGTAAATAAGTTGGCAAGTCGGGGAGTCCATCTCCGTGCGTCATGAGGAATACGCAATGTGGACTCAGGGGTGCGTGGAGTAGTAAATAAAGTTGACCTCGCATCACGAATGGCTGTCAGGCTTAGGCTTGTCGTAGTATTAAATAACTTAGACATGTAAGATGTCTATGTTACTAGTCTATGTTACTAACTTTATAGTGGGTGATGACTATAAGAGCACATATCGATTGTAACTAGTTTCGAAGTAAGGTATCGAACCCACATAGAGAGTTATTTGGTTAAAATCTTTATAACCCTCGTCACTATCTATAAAAAAGATGCTTGTAAGCTGCCTTTGATTTCAAGTAAAGGATGTTTGAAAGGTTCCATAAAAATGCAAGAAAAGTAATAAGAAGAAAGAAAAGTAAACAAGTAGTGAAAGCGTTGGGAAATGGTGTTGGAACTTAATAAGGCTAAAGTGTTCTCGGTGATGCAGGATACGCCACTAACATATGGTAATTATTTGTGATTAGGATAATCTTTTTCTTATGTCATGGAATGTGTGGAGAGAGTTCAATAATAAGATGTTCACTACAAGACTCGTGCGCAGTCGCTTCTTGAATCAGATATGGAGGTCATCTCTAAATAACCATTGCGATGGTTGAGAGCAATAACTCATACAGGCCACTACAATTAAGTGTTTCCCTATGAATATCGTAATAAGCTTAGTGAGTCCCTCTTAATTTCCCCTTGACCATGTAGGTTATAAGCCAATGTCTACTGTCACCACTTTGCACTAGACATACTCCTATACACGTCCAAAAGGGTATCTCTCTCTCTTTAGTCTCGAAGGCAAATGATATGTGGCCGACTTTACATGCCATCAAAAGATGGAGATCTAACACAATATCATGGACGAAAGTTATAGATTATTGGCGAGGTCCCTCGCGGGTAAATGGCGCAGCAGTCGGCATCAACCAACGGGCCATCCTTATGGACTATCTAGGATTAGAAGTTGAAGAACCTCGGAAGTTGACCGTATCCAGGCGAACACCGAGGTACGACTCGCAGCACCGCAGCATGGTGCGCGAGCTGCGCCATGGCATTCGCCCCAAGGTGGTGGAGGCGCAAATCAAACATCTGAAAAAACTCGATGAGGAAGTCTCTCGCGGGCAGGCCAAACCCGCTATCAAAGTGTGCGAGGAAGACAACAGCCTCCCCGGCCTCGAGGTTGGGAACCCGCTCTTCCTCCGGCGTGATTTGCGCCTTCACAATCCTCTCCGGCGGCAGGAATCGGCCCCGCCGATATTTCGCGATGAGCTCCTTCGTGATGAAGGAACCGCACCGCCCCCACGCTGCGACCGTGTCATGTCTTCTAGAGGCTCTGTAACGGAGAATCTAGGGACCGTTGTCGCGTAGGCTCGTGGCGGCGCCGATGACCTTCTTCTGGCAACGCAAGGTGTTGGAGAAAAGGAGCAGTGCATGGTCAACGATAGAAGCAAGGAGAAGGGGAAAGTGCTAGGAGGGGAACTGCAACCCACAGACCCCTATTTATCACTGCATCGCAAGTGCGTCGCCTTCGCTCCACTCCCCCCACGTGGCAGGCAACTAATCCTCTCCCCCGCGGCAGATCGGCTCCGGATCGAATGTGCGAGAAAAGATTGGCACAGAAGATCACGGAGGAGAATATGAGGCGTGTGCCCATGGTTACCAAAGAACTGAAGTGACGAGACATGTGCCAGAACTTCTTGTCGTGGCTGGTGCAAGCACTGACCTCAGCGGCAAAACTTTTCTTCTCCTAAGTTTCGGCTATGCTAGTCGGCTAATTTTGTCAATGATTCACCTAGTGGGTGGCCACGGATCCCATAGCCGATTTGTTCCAGCCGGGTACAAACAAAAGAAAATAGGTCATGCCCCAGTCGGTTTCATCAAGAATTACTTCAACTCGATCGGAAGCACGCAAGAACTTCTCCACAGGGCGAAGTCCCAACGCGCTCGAGGACTAGTGTCGGGGGGATTACCCCCGGGTGGGATAAGCCAGGACAACTTGGCCGGATCCAAAGATATCAGGCTAAACGGCTACAAGGTCAGAGGCCATAGCCGGTTGGTATGCTACAACCGGATCTCCATCAAGCTACCCCGACTGGCTCGTCTAGCCGGTCAACCAGAAGACCCGGTCGGATGGCCAGCTCCACCCGGTCACGTCGGAATCATTGGCGAGGATACGAAGGGCGTGACGCTCCATGCCAGAGCACGACTCCGGGTTCTCAGCTCTACGTCACCAGACAGACTGCGACGCCGCCCACACGGCACTACGCGACGACCGCACTGAGCGGGGTAAAGCTAGTGGCAGAGCATTGTAGCTCTTCGGCTAAACACTATAGCACTGACTATTGCGCTATGGCCCACTGACTAAGCCCCGCCAGGCTGCCCACTTTGTAAACCCTAAGCCCACTTTGTAACCTGCACCCCCGTCCAGTATATAAGGGGGACCGTTACGGGCAGAGTTCACTCCCTCTACATCACCCTCTACCTCTAGTCGTCACTAGTTCATTAGAGATATAGCTCCAGGAGCACGTGTATTGGGCATACGCCCACGATATAGTAGATCTTTACAGGAGTAGGGATGTTACCTCGCCGAGAGGCCCCCGAACCTAGGTACTTCAATGTGTCTGCAGTGCTCATGCCTAATCCCGTTGTGATAGCCACTACTAGCATTCTAATTGTCCTCTCTTAAGCCATCCCTGATGGCACTGCCGTGTTCCACACCACGACTGAACTTTAACCGTTGAAGTCTTTGTTGTAAACGAAGCTGATAAGTATGTGTATTATCGCCATGGTGGGGGCGAGGGAGTTATCATGTGTCTCTATGTCGATGTGTTGGGTTCGTAGCATAGAAAACAATAAATTTCCTACGATATGAATAACTAATGACCAAGATCTATCTACTAGATGCAAGCAAAGGGTGGATATACATCCATAGAGATCTTACCCTCGAAAACTGAAAAGCTTTGTTAACGAAATTTGATTTTGTCAATGATGTAGTGATACACTTGCGATCTCAAGAAGTCCAGCGCCACAAAGTAGCAATACATCCATGATCACACACACACATGTCTAGCACCTCGACAACCTCCGAGTCCTCGATGCAGCAAAGCAGCGGAAGCAGCAGATCTTTCAAGATAAACCACCGAGAACATCTACTTCTCTAATCCAAAGTCATGGGGAATTTACTAGATGGGTGAGAGATCTTTCATGAGGAGGTGTGTGGTGTGTGTGTGGAGAGGAGGAGGAGCCTCATTTTATAGGTGAGGGGGTCAGCCCCAAAGGCCATGGTCGGCGGACATGGTGGTGCCCCCACCTATCCCCTCTTAATGGTGAGTGGAGTTTCCACTAAGCTCATTCCCATTAAAATCAACTCCACTCAACTTGTATTTATTTTCCACCAAAATTAATGCAATCTCTTACTAAACAAAACAATTTTTGTTTCATTTATTTAGAATTTTGTTAATTACTTTAATTAACAAACATCTGCATAAAACCCCTTATAATACTTTGATGTCACATATGAAACTATTTTCAACAATTTGACCCGAAACTATTCTGGTGTCCATCGAAATAATTTCAGTGCTTTTAAATCCTTTCTCTGGTATTATACCTGCTCTATTTGGCGCAATTATACCTTAAATGTGTCACCCTGGTTCGCGAATAATACAAACATGATCGAGACCCCTCTCCGATCAATAATCAGCGGCAGTACTTAGAGATCAGTACTGACTTCCACATATTCAACAATGACTCTAGTGATCGTGAGAACTTTTGGCGTCGTAACTAAATTCCTTTGTCTCGCGATATATTACATGTCCAAGATTCGATCATCGGTATCTCCATACCTAGTTTGATCTCGTCACTGACAAATACTCTTTCTCGTTCCCGTGATATAAAACTGGATCAATCGGTCGTTTTGACTTTTTCCTCTAATGAATAGAATATGGAAGTTCTACTGCCATTATCCAACAATAAATAAATCGTTACATACTTTCTGTAAGTTGCCTTCTTTCGAACTGTCGTGGAGTTTCAGACATTAATCAGGCACTAATCTATAGATTGCTAATATTGGTAGTATCAACTGAGTAATCAGGGTGCTTTGAAATTCCCGAAGCTTTTATTCATTTCTAGGAACAATAATGAAAGCAGAATATATTATTGAGTGAGACTGTCTCATTAATCATGGTATGAAAGCTCTCGTTATTCAGTAAGACAGTCTGATCAAGTAATCATGTAGCACAACATGTGTACAGACAAATCATGTGAGTACAAAGTACCAGCTGCACGGACTCAAAAAGTATGATTGGGAGCTTATGTCAAAGCGTAAGAAAGAACATGATCTTGTCCAGAAATCATACAACTATAAAAGAGCCTGTGAGCAATGGTAATTGCAGCTGGACCTGTACGGCAGGGAAGCATGAGGAACGACCAAACCTAGAAGTCCCGCAAAAGAATTCAGAAGTTCACTATTCCCTAACAGTTGTATTCAGGGATAGAAATCTATAGTTCAGGTAGAAGGACTAACAAAATAATAGATATAATGAAAATGTAGGGAGAAATTTGCTAGACCTTTATCTATATGATAATCTTATTCATGCATACTAAACTAATGAAATAAAGATGATATAGTATGGGAAAACCTCAAGAGAACAAAACTTGATAAAAGATAATCATCCTCACATATAAAAGTATAACTGCTAAGTAATATCAGTATTCTGGTAAAGCTGTAGCATTTAAAATTCGACCAAACACTGGATGAGTTCCTCATGGCGCTCAATATATTACGCTCAAAAAGTAGCAGAGGAAGTACAAAAATTAGGCATCTATTGCAAAGCAATAACTGAAAGTAATATCAACAAGAGAATATTAGTTTCGTGCAAAAATTACATGTTACTACTTTAACTTATAAGCGGCAGTAAAATAGACATTCACAGGCTGTCACTTTATTCATATGACAACTATACGATCTTTAATGTTGCGTGGAGTATCATACAAAACATCAAAAAAGATTAGTCAGATAGAAGCTAGCAAATTTAAAGTGCACAATCTAGTCAGCATATCCTCTGCCCTCTGTTTTCTGCACCCCTAACCAATCGATGCAATGACTATTAAATGTTTCATCATCATTATGATATGAGAAGTATCTTGGACCAGGAAATATGAACTACGGTATTAGATTGTCCCCAAATCCACTAGAAAGCAACATACTTCAGATGGCCAGGAAAATACACCTACGGTGTGAAACATAATCAATATATTTATCAATGCACATATAGTGCAACTGTACAAGGAAAAGTTCCGAAAAGCTGGAGACGCATCAACAAATCTATTGTCTCCCATGTTGACGCAATGAACAAATATGCATGCTATTTTTTAATAGATAGAGTAGACCATGAAGGTCTCAGCAAGCAAAAGCAAGTAGGTAAGATAAGATATATTTGAATAGCACAAAGAAAAAACTGATGGTTCACCTTCTCTCACTACGGGAAAAATTCTCGTTGCCGTCGCCCCGGTCCTTTGCCGTGTGCCAAACGCCTGGGAACACGGCAAAGCTTTTCTCTGCCGTGAGGGGGTCTAGAAGCACATGCCAAAGACAACCCACACGGTACATTCCTGATAAAACACACAGCAAAGAAAAGGAACACGACAAAGACAAAACAAGACACACGGCAAACAAAGGACACACGGCAAAGACAAAAGGCGGCACACGGCAAAGCCACTCACACGGCAAAGAGGTGGGGCCCACAGCCCACCCAGGCGAGCCTACTAACGGTGGCTGACGGTGGTACTTTGCCGTGTGTCCCTACAGTTAGACACACGGCAAAGAAACTTTTTTTATTTCTTACCTCCACCAAACTATGGTCACAATGACGAGTACGAAGATTCTTAGTTCGGGGCTGAGCCTGGCTAAACTTGCATTGGATCTCTGAAGAAACATCATATTGTCAACCTAAAACTGATTTTTACAAAAAACATTAGCATCAGATCATGTACCTGCAGTTCATATCTAACCCATTTCCTACCGATTCGGCAAAAAATTGTCTTTTTCACGAGGGGTGGACGGGAAAGTTTTACGAATACCCGGTTGAGACATTTTCCATGTAAGGTGGTGTACTATTTTTGAAAAATGGGTTGCCCTTGGTTAGGTCATGTGATGATGTAAAACCATGTTTGGGAACATGTTGTGACAAGATCTACCCCGGTTTCACTGAAACGGGGAGTTTCCCCCTAATAGTCAGATTGCAGACACTTTGTTTTTATGGGACAGCGCATGTCTGCGAAGGGGGTCACACTTGGGAACCAAGTTTAGAAGTTTTGAGCATGCCACCACACATCATTACACATTCTAGGGTCACATGCATGGTTTGTAGGTGTTCCGATGCCCCGAAGCGCTTCTTCCTGCGGAACCCTGATTCGCGGGCCTCGGATCGTCTACCCCCCTAGACTTTCTTCTGACAGGGGTAGCCCGGTGTAGCCCTCTCTTGTTTTGCTGTTGGTTAGGTCATGTGATGATGTAAAACCATGTTTGGGAACATGTTGTGACAAAATATACCCCGGTTTCACCGAAACGGGGAGTTTCCCCTAATAGTCAGATTGCAGACACCTCGTTTTTATGGGACAGCGCATGTCTGCGAAGGGGGTCACACTTGGGAACCAGGTTTCAGAGTTTTGAGCATTCCACCACACTTCATTACACATGCTAGGGTCACATGCATGGTTTGGAGGTGTTCCGATGCCCCGAAGCGCTTCTTCCTGCGGAACCCTGATCTGCGGGCCTCGGATCATCTACCCCCCTAGACTTTCTTCTAACAGGGGTAGCCCGGAGTAGCCCTCTCTTGTTTTGCTCTTGGTTAGGTCATGTGATGATGTAAAACCATGTTTGGTAACATGTTGTGACAAGATCTACATTGGTTTCACCGAAACGGGGAGTTTCCCCCTAATAGTCAGATTGCAGACACTTCGTTTTTATGGGACAGCGCATGTCTGCGAAGGGGGTAACACTTGGGAACCAGGTTTATGAGTTTTTAGCATGCCACCACACTTCATTACACATGCTAGGGTCACATGCATGGTTTGGAGGTGTTCCGATGCCCTGAAGCGCTTCTTCCTGCGGAACCCTGATCCGCGGGCCTCGGATCGTCTACCCCCTAGACTTTCTTCTGACAGGGGTAGCCCGGTGTAGCCCTCTCTTGTTTTGCTCTTGGTTAGGTCATGTGATGATGTAAACCCATGTTTGGGAACATGTTGTGACAATATCTACCCCGGTTTCACCGAAACGGGGAGTTTCCCCCTAATAGTCAGATTGCAGACACTTTGTTTTTATGGGACATCGCATGTCTATGAAGGGTGTCACACTTGGGAACCAGGTTTAGGAGTTTTGAGCATTCCACCACACTTCATTACACATGCTAGGGTCAAATGCATGGTTTGGAGGTGTTCCGATGCCCCGAAGCGCTTCTTCCTGCGGAACCCTGATCCGCGGGCCTCGGATCGTCTACCCCCCCCCCCCCTAGACTTTCTTCTGAATGGGGCAGCCCGGTGTAGCCCTCTCTTGTTTTGCTCTTGGTTAGGTAATGTTATGATGTAAAACCATTTTTGGAACATGTTGTGACAAGATCTACCCTGGTTTCACGGAAATGGGGAGTTCCCCCTAATAGTCAGATTGTAGACACTTTGTTTTTATGGGACAGCGCATGTCTGCGAAGGGGTTCACACTTGGGAACCAGGTTTAGGAGTTTTGAGAATGCCACCACACTTCATTACACTTGCTAGGGTCACATGCATGGTTTGGAGGTGTTCCGATGCCCCGAAGCGCTTCTTCCTGCCGAACCCTGATCCACGGGCCTCGGATCGTGTACCCCCCTAGACTTTCTTCTAACAGGGGTAGCCCTGTGTAGCTCTCTCTTGTTTTTCTCTTGGTTAGGTCATGTGATGATGTAAAACCATGTTTAGGAACATGTTGTGACACGATCTACCCCGGTTTCACCGAAACGGGGAGTTCCCCCTAATAGTCAGATTGCAGACACTTCGTTTTTAGGGGACAGCGCATGTCTGCGAAGGGGGTCACACTTGGGATCCAGGTTTAGGAGGTTTGAGCATTCCACAACACTTCATTACACATTCTAGGGTCACATGCATGCTTTGGAGGTGTTCCGATGCCCCGAAGCGCTTCGTCCTGCGAAACCCTGATCCGCGGGCCTCAGATCGTCTACCCCCCTAGACTTTCTTCTGACAGGGTTAGCCCGGTGTAGCCCTCTCTTGTTTTGCTCTTGGTTAGGTCATGTGATGATGTAAACCCATGTTTGGTAACATGTTGTGACAAGATCTACCCCGGTTTCACCGAAACGGGGAGTTTCCCCCTAATAGTCAGATTGCAGACACTTCGTTTTTATGGGACAGCGCGTGTCTGCGAAGGGGGTCACACTTGGGAACCCGGTTTAGGAGTTTTGAGCATGTCACCACACTTCATTACACATGCTAGGGTCACATGCATGGGATGGAGGTGTTCCGATGCCCCGGAGCGCTTCTTCCTGCGGAACCCTGATCCGTGGGCCTCGGATCGTCTACCCCCTAGACTTTCTTCTAACAAGGGTAGCCCTCTCTTGTTTTGCTCTTGGTTAGGTCATGTGATGATGTAAAACCATGTTTAGGAACATGTTCTGATAAGATCTACCCTGAAGCGTGGTTTCGTGCGGAACCCTAACATACGAGTGACCTTTGCTCTGAAACCCTGATATGTGGGGGGACATGAAGATTAGACTATTTTTCATGTTGCAACAAGTATGTGTATACACATTGTCACAACTAATACTAACAAATAGTCAACAAAAAGTAAACTAAAAACTTAAAATAACTATAATCGAAAGAAAATAATAAATTAGCCAAAACACAAGGTAAAGGGAAAAACACATGGCAAAGGGTTCTTTGCCGTGTGTTTTACAAATGTACACGGCACAGGGTCCTTTGACGTGTGTACTGCTAGTGTACACGGCAAAGATGCCTTTGTCGTGTGTTACACGAATACACACGGCAAAGAGTCCTTTGCCGTGCGTATTCCTAGTGTACACGGCAAAGATGCCTTTGCCGTGTGTTACAGACATCTACACGGCAAAGACACGGTATAGGGTTGGCTCGCGGGCCCACGCGAGCCCTATCCACTCGCGCGCTCGCTCATTGCTGGACGCTCCCTCGTTGCCTACCGCCGCCTGACGCTGCACCACCGCTGCCTGAGGCCGCGCCAACCTAGCCCCTTTGCCATTTCGCCGCCGCCCAGCACCGCTGCCCCCATCTCCGCCGTAGCCCCTGCTCCCTCCATCCCGACGCCGCCGCGGTGGCCCGCCGAGCTCGGTAGGGGTGGAGCCCGGAACGGTCACCCCCTCCTCCATCAAGCGGCACCGGCCGCCCCCTCCTCCACCGAGCACGCCGGCCGCCTCCTCCACCGTGGTTTGGTAAGTTTTTTTGTTTTATTCTTCTTTTTATTCAGTTAGTAATTATTAATATATATTTAGGGGTAGTTTTAGTTAGTAATATATTAGATTTAGGTGTAGTTTTAGTCATATATTGGATTTAGGGGTAGTTTAGTTAGTAATATTTTGGATTTAGGGGTAGTTTTAGTTAGTAATATATTGGATTTAGGGTTAGTTTTTATGAGTCATATATTGGATTTAGGGGTAGTTTAGTTAGTAATATTTTGGATTTAGGGGTAGTTTTAGTTAGTCATATATTGTATTTAGGGGTAGTTTGTAGCTAAGTTTGTCCAACAATGTTGCGATGCATACCTAGCTAGGTTATTGGGTTTGTAGTAAATTAAAAGTAGGATCATTATCAAAGTACTAGAAATTGTATGTTAAATGGAACTATTCTCTTTCGTGCAGGAAATGCGTTGTGTTTGAGGGGGACCGTCGGTCGGAGGGGATTTTGCCGGAGGGTCGTTGGTCTTCTTCGCGGGCTGTCGATCACGCTTCGAGGGTGAGAATCTGTTCACCTCTTTTGTAATTAGGTTTTTTTCGTGTCTAGATCACCAAGTTTGTCGCGTTACCTAGGCGTCTCTTCCCGGCCATAAGGGTTACGCTGATAAATATGCATTAGTGGTCTCGCATATTTTGAACCGTAACTTTTACGGTATTTATCGGGACAGCCTGCAGATGCATAGTTTGGGTACGTTTTCCTTGTTCTACTCCCGAGATAGGATTTCGGCAGCCCCTCTCCGTTGTTCTCCGGATGCACATCCCTCTCGGCTTTTTGTCGAGACGTGTATCGGGAGAGCAGCGGGGAGGTGCTGCCGAAATTCTGTCTCGGATCGGGGTAGAGTAGGGAGAACATACTCAATCTACGGATTCGGCGGTTGCTAGGACCCTCTTTACCTATTAGAGGGATAAGTGTATATATGCATGCCGTAAAATCCATATATACTAAAATTAACTGAACTAATAACAGATTTATTTAATGGCATGATTAATTGAAAGCATTGTATATGTCTGTTTTCGTACTGATTAGAGGATGGAGAATCGTGACTGGATGTATGAGGGCTATGTCAGTAAGTGGGACTTTACCATGGAATGGAAAGAAAAGGTCGAGGACTTCGTGAACCGGGCGTTTGCTGTCCCCACCAGACCTAGAAATTTTTTCTGCCCCTGTACAAGATGCAAGAACCTGAATACACATTCGAAGGATGATGTTAGTAGGCACCTGGTCAATTATGGGTTCACACCTTCCTACAAGACTTGGAATTTCCATGGTGAAAAGTTAGCGAAACGTGCTAGGAGGGAGTCACGGCAGAGTCAGCAGCAAAGTCAGCCAAGGGGGAATTTGATGCTGGTTTTGTTAGGTGCATAGAGAACTTTGTGAATGCTAATGCGCCTGAAAGCCCTCATGTAGAGGCGGAGACACCTTAGGAGGCAAAGACAAGTGAGGAGCCAGAGGAAAACATGGCAAAGTACTACGAGACTTTGTTTTCCTCGCAGAGACCCCTTCATGCACATACAGATGTTAGCCAACTGGACGCCATCGCTCGCCTTTTGGCCTTCAAGAGCCATAGGAACTTGACCAGAGATGACTTCGATGATATGCTCGCCGTTGTTGGCAGCATTCTGCCGAAAGGGCACCTCTTGCCGGAGAACTTCTACTATTCAACCAAACTCCTCCGTGACCTTAAGATGTCATATGAGCCGATACATGCTTGTCCGAAGGGATGCATGCTATTCAGAAAGGAGCATGCTAAGACAAATTATTGTATCCACTGCAAATCCTCTAGGTACTTTGAGGTCGATCCCAATGGTGATGGTCAGAAGAGGCAAACAGGGGTTGCCCAAAACATCCCCCGGTATCTTCCAGTGCTACCGAGGATCCAACGGCTCTTCATGACCGAGGATACTGCCCAGCAGATGCAGTGGGCAGTAGGAGGGAATAGATACACCGACAAGATGATACATCTGTCGGATGATAGTGCATGGAAGAACTTTGTCAAGAAATATCCTGAGAAAGCCGGTGAAAAGAGGAGCGTAGCAGTTGCCATATCAACCGATGGGTTCAATCCATATGGTGTGTCGGCTGCAGTATACATCTGTTGGCCAGTGTTTGTTATTCCCCTGAACCTCCCCCTGGCGTCTGCATGAGATCAGAGAACATGTTTGTGTCGATGATAATCCCCGGACCGAAATACCCTGGTAAGAACATGAATGTGTATCTAGAACCGCTGGTGGATGACTTGTTTTGTCGCTAGGAAGGTCGCGGGATCCGAACATATGACGCCGCAAACAAGGAGCACTTAGATATGTATGTCTGGTACCACACCTCCCTGCATGACCTACCAGCACGTGCGTTGTTCTGCGGCTGGTGTACGCATGGGAGGAGCCCTTGCCCAGTGTGCATGCAGGATCTGACTTTGTTCTGGCTGTCGAAGGGAGGCAAGTATTCCTACTTTGATGAACATCGAAAGTTCCTTGAGCCAAATCATCCATACAGGAATGATAAAAAGAGGTTCAAGAAAGATCGTGTTGTCCATGATCCAAAGCCACGTCTGAAGACGGGAAAGGAAATCAAGGCTAAGTTAGAAGCTCTCTAGCCTATGCCTAATGGGAATGGTTTCGTGGGATATGGGGACACGCACCAGTGGACCCACATTCCATGCTTATGGAAGCTCCCTTACTTTGAGGATCTCGAGCTCCCGCATAACAATGATGTAATGCACACCGAAAAGAATATCAGCAAGGCCCTTTGGAGCACCATAATGCAAACTGAGAAGTCGAAGGATAACATCAAGGCTCGAATTGATCAAGAACAATGGTGCGATAGGCCAAAGTTGAAAATGTAGCCACCCGGAACCAACGGCAGAAAAGGGTGGTCTAAGCTAAAGGCTCCATTCTGCCCAACAAAGCCCCAAAAAAGGGAGATCTTCTAGTGGATCACGCAAAGTTTGTTTTTCCCTGATGGGTACGCAGCCAACTAGATGAGGGGTGCGAACATGCAAACATTGCGAGTACAAAGGCTCAAGAGTCATGACTACCATGTATGGCTTGAGCGAATAATGCTGGTGATGATTCGAGGCTATGTCGATGAGGAGACTTGGCGAGTGTTGTCGAGGTTCAGCTTTTTCTTCCGCCAGATTTGTGCTAGGGAGTTAGACCGTAAAGTGGTTGAGAAGCTACATGAACAGGCACCCCAGTTGCTTTGTGATCTAGAGATGCTCCTTCCGCCAGGGTTCTTCAATCCGATGCAACATATGATCTTGCATCTCGCGGACAAGGCTTTGAAGGGGGGACCTGTGTGGGCTCGTTGGCAGTATCCACTGGAGAGAGTAACACAGAGGCTTTGTACAAAAACAGGCAATAAATGCAAGATCGAGGCATCCATAGCTGAGTCAGTCCTTAATGAGGAGGTTGCAAACTTCACCACCAAGCACTATGATGCCAACATTCCCACAAAGCACAACCTAGTCTCCCGTTACAATGCCGCCAACCCTGAGGATGTACCCAAGCTTAGCATCTTCAGAGGGCTTGGTGGCAAATCAAGTGGCACGAAGAAGTTCATAATGAAAAAACCTGAGCGGGAGTTGATCCAGTCGTATGTCTTGAACACCATGGTTGAAGTGAAGCCGTACATCGAGTAAGTGCTCACCCTTTAGATTTTCGCAAACAGTTGCTCCTATGTTCGTGCCTAACTCTTCTTCTTTAAATTGGTATAGACGGTTCAAGCGTGCATATTGGAAGAATCCAGTTAGGGATCCTAACCCGAAAGAGGAGCAGGATCTATTCGATAAGGGTGGTGGTTTCGGTTTCATTAGTTGGTTCTATGGTTTGGTACTATTCCATACAACTTCTTGTGCTAAACTTCTCGTTCTAACTTGTAGGCAAATACTGACTAAGATATGCAACCCGAGCTAAGAAATATTGCCAGGGGCTTTAACCATTCAGTCGACATGTTCAATGCTTATGACGTGAATGGGTATCGCTTCCATACCCATGAATACACAACTATCCGGCCCAACCGGAAGACAACAAATATCAGGGTCTTTTGTGAAGGCTCAGATGGCCTCCAGTAGTATGGAAGAGTCGAGGGTATATATGTGACATGGGTATACCCTACAGGTACTCGAGCTTAGTATATACGGTCTAAATATGTAAAGGCCCATGGTGTCGCCAAGGCCCAAATGAAGGACTCGAGTAACCTAAGGACTCTCGATGGCTTGAAGAACAAGAAGAAGCTAAAGATAGAAAGTTTGAAGGGGAAAAACCTAACTTGTAACCGACTCGACCTGCTACCCGAGACCTAGCCTACCTATATAAAGGCTAGGAGGGGGCGGCAAGGAGGACACGTACAACCCTAGTTTCCACAACCCTCGCCAGATTGCATCTGCGCACCATTGTAACCTTCGGTTCCTTCGATAATTCCACGAGCAGACAAGTAGGAGTAGGGACCTCTACGAGGCCTGAACCTGGGTAAATCTTTGTCCCCTATGTGCTTGTTTGCTAGCCGATAGATGTCTCCAACGCTCCCTCCTTCTCCAAAACCCAAGTCCATAACAATGGGCACTGATGAGTTAAACCCTCATCAATTGGCACCGTCCGTGGGGATTGGGAGTGCTGATGTTGCGGCTTCTTCGGCCCCATCAACCGCGATCTACAACTCCGCAACAGCGGAGATCTGCCAGCTCTTTGGCGCGTTCGACTTCACCGTTCACACGCCGGCCACTCGCCCGGCCTTCGAGTCCGTGGGCGACGGAATCAGCCTGGCGATAGGGAGCTTCCGCTTCCAAGTCGGTCAGATGGGCACGCTTCGCATGCCTGGTCAGCCGACGGAACCGTCGATTGCCCCAGCATCATGGTTCCCTCCATTGATCGGCACCCTCAACGAGCTCAATGACCCGACAGTAGTCAAGAACACGGTCAGCGACAGCAGTCGCGACTCCGATCTGAGCGATCTGGACACTGAAGATGGAACCTATAGTTCCGGATCTAAGAGTTGAGGAAGCAGCAGCTTCCCCAATCACTTCATGTGCGCCGTCATCAACGCAGGCAATACCTCTGCCAATCACGACAATGGTGGAAATCGCGGTAACGAGACCGACCCGCCCAACGCCAGCAACGGTGGCAACAGCAGCAATCGCACCCCCATTGACAATGGGGGAGCAGTCAAACCTCCAACCATAGTAAATGAGCAAACCGGCGAACGCGTCGTGATCAAGCTCAACGAGCAAGAATGGGCTCGCTGCAGTTCTCCTCGACAACCATGAAGGGACCTGCGGGCACCACGCCGGCAGTCGCGCCCTTGTTGCAAAAGCTCTACGAGCTGGATTCTACTGGCCTACGGCCATGCGCGACGCCAAGGACATCGTCCAAAAATGCAACGCTTGCCAGCGATTCGCGAACAAGCCGCACGCACCGGGCGCAGAGCTACGGCCAATCCCATTGGCCTGGCCCTTCGTGCAATGGGGGCTCGGCATGGTCGACAAACTTCCAAGGTCCTCACGAGGAGGCTACGTCTACCTCTTGGTCGCAGTCGACAAATTCACCAAGTGGATTGAGGCCATGCCAGTGACCAACCAATCAGGGCACAACGCAGTCAAGTTCTTCGAGTCCATCGTCTACCGCTTCGGAATGCCGCACAGCATCATCACCGACAACGGGACGAACTTCACATCCAAGGAGTTCCAAGAATTCTACGAGAACCTGGGGATCAACATCAGCTACGCCTCAGTAGCACATCCACAGACCAATGGTCAGGTAGAAAAAGCAAACGGGCTCGTCTGTGGCGGCATCAAGAAGCGACTCCTCCGGCCACTCGAACAAGCCGCGGGCTGTTGGCCGGACGAGCTGCAATCCGTACTCTGGAGCCTACGTACAACTCCAAACAGCGCCACGGGCTACACGCCATTCTTTATGGTGCACGGAGCCGACGCAGTGCTACCCGCAGAGGTACGATACAAGGCGTCGCGCGTGGTCGCTTACAGCGAACAAGAATCATCCCTCGCACTCGAAGACTCCGTCGACCTCCTTGACGAGGCAAGGGAAATCGCCGCGGAAAGATCCACGATCTACCAGCAGAACCTGCGCAACTACCACAGTAGGAGGCTCCGCCCTAGATCCTTCGTCGAAGGCGACTTGGTCCTGCGACTGAAGCAACAGGGGCATCTCAAGATCGAGTCCCCCTGGAAAGGACCGTACGTGATTACAGAAGTAATCCCAGGTGGCGCCTATCGCCTTCAAGATTTAGAGACAGGAGTCGCATACTCCAACCCGTGGAATGTCGCACAGCTGCGATGCTTCTACCCCTAGTCGTTCTTACCTTTTACATTGCAAATAAGGCTACTCAGCCAAGGCTATTTAGCCACACATTTTACCTCGCACTGTTCTTCGAATAAATAAAGCTAAGTGCCCCAAAACTCTATGTTCTCCTTTACTTTTTCAATTTATCTACTTGGGGGCTGCGACACCCTATATACATCTGTTCTTCGAACCTAAACACGATACCCTGAGTAGCTGGTACATCAATTGAAACCCTTAACACAACATTAACCCAGCTGCAACGCACCTGACAGGTTGACAAGGGACTGAGATAAGAGCATGGCCAGGCTAACGAAAAGGACTCGCATAGTGCAACGCACTTCGCGCTCACAAAGCTCTTTATGCGTATTCGACAATAAATTATACACAACATTTATACGAACTTTACAACATAAGTACACTTATGTGCAGGATACAAACTAGGCTACTATTGCAACAGGAGAACGTTGGTTTGTTCCTCAAAGAAGTCGACTATCTCTTCTGCTGGGCGATCCACTGCCTGGTAATGTGGCACCATATTCCAGGCAGAACCTGCTGGTGGTGCAGGCGGCCCAGATGCAATTGCCGCAACATCTACGTCAGGCCTGTGCAGTCGCACCATTGATAGAGCAGCCTTGGCACTAGCCACCAACTGTTGCCTTGATGTCTACGCACTTCTATTCTTGTAGAGAGTTGTTGGGCCTCCAAGTGCAGAGGTTTGTAGAGCAGCAGCAAGTTTTCCCTTAAGTGGATCACCCAAGGTTTATTCGAACTCAGGGAGAAAGTGGTCAAAGGTATTCCCTCTCAAACAACCCTGCAATCAAGATACAAGAAGTCTCTTGTGTCCCCAACACACCCAATACACTTGTCAGGTGTATAGGTGCACTAGTTCGGCGAAGAGATAGTGAAATACAAGTGGTATGGATAATTATAAGTGGTAACGGTGATAGAAGATAACTTGATGGCGTGGAAAAGACTAAAGTAAAACTGAAATAAAGATAGAAGCAAGCAAACATGTAACAGATCTAATTGCAAACGATGTTTTAGTGCTTAGAAACAAGTCCTAGGGATCATACTTTCACTAGTGAACACTCTCTCATAAATATATTATCTTCATGATACTACTCTTAACTACTCTCCGGCTGGACACTCTAATCAACGGTAGGGCTATAGCAGCACACCTCAAAGTTCATCTTTCCCATCTAGAAAACCCCACACTGTCACCTTGAGCACTAGATGAGTCCAACAAACACCACAATTTCATAAAGACATCCAACTCCAAATATAACTCATAACAAGTATTTCTAATCTCTAGCCTAAGTGCCACCATGGTGTGCACGCTGTCACTTTCACACACATGGGGAGAGCAGAGATTCATTAAAGCACTTGAGTAGCAAGGTAGATCTATAGATTACAAGCTCATGACCACAACAAGATCATGCATAGATAGAGAGATGAACACATAGCTACCGGTAGAACCCTTAGCCTCGAGGAAGAACTACTCCCTCCTCATCATGGGAATCAGCAACGGTGATGGAGATGGTGGTGGAGATCAATGGAGATGGCTCCGGGGGCACTTCCCCGTCCCGGCAGGGTGCCGGAACAGAGAATTTTTGACCCCCGAATCTCCCCTTCGGTGGTGGCGGCGCTGCAGAACTTTTCGTGGCTGGAGGATTTTTTTTAGGGTTTATGCCTCGGGAGGCTTCTTATAGGCCAGAGGGCAAGGTGGGTGTGCGGCCAAGGGGCCCACACCACCTGGTGGCGCCGCTAGGGCTAGCCCGCGCCACCACATGGTGTGGCCGCCCTGTGGCACCTATCCATTTCGTCTTCTGGCTCTGTGAGTCTTCCGGTGAAATATCAACTTTGCCTTTTGTCCCGTCCAATTCCAAGAATATTGATTTTCTGACTTTCTGGAACCAAAAAAAGCAAAAAACAGGCAACTGGCACTGTGGATCTTGTTAATAGGTTAGTCCAAGAAATCATATGAAAAGTACTCCAAAGTGTGGACAAAGCATAAGAAAGTAGATAAAACCAAGCATGGAACATAAAAAATTATAGATACATTTGCAATGTATCAACATCCCCAACCTTAACTCCTGCTCGTCCTCGAGTAGGTAAGTGATAAAAAGAAAGAATAATTTTTGAGGTGACATGCATCATCAAAGACTTGATCAAAGTATTTGTAAAACATTCAATGCTGGGATCATAGTACTTCAATCATAACATGAAAGACAAGGTTCTAGCAATAAGACAAAGAAACTATGATGCAACATGAAAAGGCACAAACAAAAGATTCATGAATAACAATGCTCTGCAAGACATTTGTTTGTTTCACATAAAGAAAACATAGCATAATAGTATTCAGCTTGTCCCTCAATAGAGTAGCAAATAAAAATGCATAGGACACCTTCAAAGTTCACAAGAGTGACTAGATACAATAGTTTAAAACAAGCAATAACAAGTTATGCATCAATCAACTAGTCTTGGGACAATGCACATAGAACTAAGAATGTCCACTATGCTCTCAAAGTAGGTGCATAAAGATAGAAGGTGGAGACTCAATATAATGGTGGAAGAAAGGCCTTTATAAAAGGAAGTAGTGATTCAAGTCTCATAAAGAGCTTCCAAAAATTATGGTACTTGTAGCTTTCAGCTCCCATTCCCCCTATCATAAGCATCTTTAAGGTGATTAAGGTTAAAGTGACACAACTAAGAGGATATGCTTGACAAGTTATAAACCGAAATCTCATGCCCCTTACTTACGAAGACCGAACCTCATGCTACTCAACTTTAGTCACAAGTAAGCTCTTGTCATTGTAAGTACATATGTATCATAAAGAACCGCCAACAGGGTACCCCTTGCACATGATACAGGAGCTATCCCATAATCAAAATGACAAGGCAAGTAGGCAATGAGCACTCAGCGATCTTTTTATTTGCTATTTGCATAGTTTTTATTGAGGATGCTTCATAGAGTGCTCATTATGGTGATGCTGCAAGTTTCCACCATGATTAGGCATGGCTTAGGCTAGCGGCCCAGGCGTTTCTCTAACACACATACAAACTCCATGATCTTACAAGTTCCACTTTTATTTCACACCGCCGGAATCCATAAGCAAAAGAACATGATATCAACGGGGTACAAAGTACAAGTGCAATGTTGAAGCGTTCCCCATGAAACATGGTTCTGCTAATTTCAACTTATAAAGCGCAAGTATATACGCAACAAAGAAGGACCCAATGGTTCAGGTTTATTAATGCAAAAAGTAAAGTGTGCCATCAAGTTCGTGAGAGCTTTAATCACTAGTTTTCTCATAACAAGTTTAATTTGGAAGCTAAACAAAAGCATGAATATACTTGGAGTAGCATAAGCTAGTAGGTAGGTATGGTGGACTCTTTGGAATAACTTGGTTTAGGGAGTTGGATGCATGAGTGGAACTCATACTTTGTTGTGGAGGCTAGCAAAAGACTTAGAGCGACAAACTGAGAGAGCAATAATGGCCATAATCATGCAGAGCGACAAAACATCATTGATCAAAGCATAAAGTGATACTACAAGTTGAAAAATAAAGGATAATAAAGGCTATGGTGACTTGATATAGTCATAACATGGTGTGAGCATGTGCCAAGTCATCCCAAATAAAGCATCAAAGGAGAATACCACTATACTATGCTTTAATATGCTAAAACAACGCATGATTCATCCAAGGCACATTAAGCAATCTCAATTGTTTATAATAAGTCATGCTACATCAAAGAATACTAAGCATAAAGCCAAAACAATATCAAGTATGGCATGACAAAGCATAGGCCATAGTCAAAAACGAGCTCTTTTTACCACATAAGCATGAACTTTCCTACTCTTTTCCAATCCAAACCAAACTATTTGAAAACCAATGTATGAAAGAGGGGGGTCCAACCAATTTATTCAGAAAACTAAGCAAACCAAGCAAACGAAAAACCAAAACGATAACGAAAAAGAAGACGCTCCAAGAACAACACAACTGTGCATGAAACAATAAAAATAAAGCGTTTGGAAGAAACCTGGGATTTTTATTGATGAAGAAGGGGATGCCTTGGGCATCCCCAAGCTTTGACGCTTGTACTTCTTGGATATTTCTTGGGGTGACACGCGTGGCATCCCCAAGCTTGAGCTTTAGTCCATCCTTCATCTCATTACTCATTCCTTCCATACACCTGAAATTTTTCCTTCATACAAAACTTCACACAATCTTTATTAGCAACATTAGTGCACTCAAGATAATAAGTCTTTTAGGTTCAGTTCTAACACCAAATAAACTTCCATTAGAACACTAGATACTGTAGCACTTCCCTCAAAAAGCTCAATTCCCCAAAAAAAAACTCAAGAAGGAACTAACAAGAAGCAAATGCAGAAAATGGCAGAAATCTGTCAAAACAGACCATCAGGTAAAGACGAATTTTTTCGAAGACCTTCTGTTGCTCAAATCAAAAAGTATTGAACTAACTAGAGTTAGATAACAACCTGGGGCAGAAGCACAAAACATTACAGCTCAATCCGACATACAGAGCTCTCTCACAAATTTTTATGGTGAAGCACAGAAATCTGTTTCGGGACATCAACTTTCCCAATCATTACTTCCCTCTCATTAGAGGTTACTCTTGGCACAAAAAGAAAATAAAAAGGATAAGGAGAGGTTATTACAGAGGTAATAACTTCCAAGACTCATCTAAAACTTTTGGGTTATCTCCCAATAAGTACTTTTCTTTAACGCCTTTAAGTTAGGCATGATAGTTTGAGAAGATGCTCACATAAGAAATATAAATTGAAGTAAAAGAGAGCATCAAGAAGCAAATTCAAATCACATTTAAGTCTAACCCACTTACTATGCATAGGAATCTTGCAAAGAAACAAGTCATGAAAGCACAAAGCAACAAGCATAGGAAAGCAAAACAAGTGCAACTTCAAGACTTTCAACATATAGAGGGGAAACTTAATATTGTTGAGATACATAAGCCCATGTTTCCCTCTCTCAAAATAACTTTCAGTAGCAACATGAATAAAATTAACAATATAACTATCACAAGAAACATTCTTATCATGAGCCACATGCATAAAAGAATTAATACTCTCCACATAAACATAGTCATTCTTATTAATCGTAGTGGGAGAAAATTCAACAAAATAGCTATCATCATATTCTCATCACCATAATCATCAAATATAGGAGGCATATTGTAATTCTCCTCAATAGTAGGTGGACTGAAAATATCATATTCATCATTGTAATCATCATATATTGGAGGTATAGTATCATCAAAGTAAATTTTCTCCTCCATGCTTGGGGGACTAAAAAGATCATCTTCATAAAAACAAGCTTCCCCAAGCTTTGACTTTTCCATAGCATTAGCAATAATGGTGTGCAAAGAGTTCATACTAACAACATTGCTATTAGCATGCAAATAAAGTTCCATAGGTTTTTTAATTTTCTCTTCAAACACATCATGTCCTAACTCAAGATAAATACTATAAAGCTCTCTAGTTTTTTTGTTGTTTTCCACTAAGTCTAACTAGTGAAAACAAGAAACAAAAAGACAAAATTGCAGAATCTAAAGGAAATAACTTCGAGCACTCACACTGGAGGATGTGAGTACCTTTTACCTTACCTCCCCGGCAACGGCGCCAGAAAATAGCTTGATGTCTACGCACTTCTATTCTTGTAGACAATTGTTGGGCCTCCAAGTGCAGAGGTTTGTAGAACAGCAACAAGTTTTCCCTTAAGTGGATAACCCAAGGTTTATCGAACTCAGTGAGGAAGTGGTCAAATGTATTCCCTCTCAAACAACCCTGCAATCAAGATACAAGAAGTCGCTTGTGTCCCCAACACACCCAATACACTTGTCAGGTGTATAGGTGCACTAGTTCAGCGAAGAGATAGTGAAATACAAGTGGTATGGATAATTATAAGTGGTAACGGTGATAGAAGATTACTTGATGGCGTGGAAAAGACTAAAGTAAAACTAAAATAAAGATAGAAGCAAGCAAACATGTAACAGATCTAATTGCAAACGGTGTTTCAGTGCTTAGAAACAAGGCCTAGGGATCATACTTTCACTAGTGAACACTCTCTCATAAATATATTATCTTCATGATACTACTCTTAACTACTCTCCGGCTGGACACTCTAATCAACGGTAGGGCTATAACAGCACACCTCAAAGTTCATCTTTCCCATCTAGAAAACCCCACACTGTCACCTTGAGCACTAGATGAGTCCAACAAACACCACAATTTCATAAAGACATCCAACTCCAAATATAACTCATAACAAGTATTTCTAATCTCTAGCCTAAGTGCCACCATGGTGTGCGCGCTGACACTTTCACACACATGGGGAGAGCAGAGATCCATTAAAGCACTTGAGTAGCAAGGTAGATCTATAGATTACAAGCTCATGACCACAACAAGATCATGCATAGATAGAGAGATGAACACATAGCTACTGGTAGAACCCTTAGCCCCGAGGAAGAACTACTCCCTCCTCATCATGGGAATTAGCAACGGTGATGGAGATGGTGGTGGAGATCGATGGAGATGGCTCCGGGGGCACTTCCCCGTCCCGGCAGGGTGCCGAAACAGAGACTTTTTGTCCCCCGAATCTCCCGTTCGGTGGTGCCGGCGCTGCAGAACTTTTCGTGGCTAGAGGCTTTTTTTAGGGTTTATGCCTCGGGAGGCTTCTTATAGGCCAGAGGGCAAGGTCGGTAGGCGGCCAAGGGGCCCACACCACCTGGTGGCGCGGCCAGGGCTAGCCCGCGCCACCATATGGTGTGGCCGCCCTGTGGCCCCTCTCCGTCTTGTCTTTTGGCTCCGTGAGTCTTCCGGTAAAATATCAACTTTGGCTTTTGTCCCGTCCAATTCCGAGAATATTGATTTTCTGACTTTCTGGAACCAAAAACAACAAAAACAGGCAACTGGCACTGTGGATCTTGTTAATAGGTTAGTCCAAGAAATCATATGAAAAGTACTCCAAAGTGTGGACAAAACATAAGAAAGTAGATAAAACCAAGCATGGAAGATCAAAAAATTTAGATACATTTGCAATGTATCATGCCTCACGCACTCGCGAACCGCGGCCAGGTCTTGAAACTTGGAAAGGAGGGCCAGCAGGCTTGATGGAGTATCATCCAGTGGAAACATCGTCCGATAAATGTTCTTCAAGTATGACTGCGACTTCTTCAGAAAGTGCAGCACTCGCGACGCACGATCCTGTAGGGTCGCCAGCACAGTCGCACGATCATGATCTACCCAGAAGTATCCACTCTCTTGAAGTTGCTCCTGGGTAAGATCATGCATGCGAATGGAAATTTTGTCCTTCTCCTCCTGCGGATGACGCGTGCTGACAACTACACGAAACAGCAACATCAGCATCAGTACAACGTACCATTGCGAGTGACTACAAGGAAAATATGAGAGCAAGCAACCTAACACTTGAATTGGTCGCCCAGCTGCGTCACCTCGCCAAGAAGATACTGCTCTCGGGCGGCGGCTTTCTCCGCCTTCGACTTCCATACATCCGCGTTACTGCGGAGCACGGGCAACTCACACTCCAGCTGCTTCACGCGGTCACGCAGTCGCGAAAGCAATGACAGCTCATCTACCCTGGAGCGCGGCGGTGCCACTGTATCATCAAGAGTCGGCGAGTCCTGAGTTTCCCTCAAAGGATCACTTGATGTACCCTACCACAAGTCAAGATAGAAGCAAATAAGACGACCAAATCAACAAAAGACAAAGGATCAGATGCATTCAAGACTAGCAAAAAGTATCAGCAGATACATTCGCCAGCAGGCATGTTCTTAAACAAAAGGACAGAAATTAATTAACTATTACAAAGCTAACTAAGGAGCAACTGGCTTCTTCGATGGCTTCGGGGGCTTCATCGAGTCCGTGGCAGTATCAGATGCCACTGACTTTCCACCAGCCCCTGATGCCGCCGCTTTCGCCGCCTTCTTGGCGCGGTGCAGCTCCTCGGAATACTTTGCAACAGTATTTATCAACTGAGGCCCATACTTGCCACAGGAAGTCGTGAAAGGAGCGAAGGCTACCTGCTAGCCGTCTGTGCTAATAGGCATCGCCCTCGACACCGCGGCAGGATCAACCTCGACTCCGTGGGCCTGCACCATGGCAAGCGACATGGACGCGCCAACCGCGCGGAGTGAGTTCTTGTAGCTGGAGGGCACACCTCGGGCGAGTGACTCCACCAGTTCGTCTATATTCTCGATTAGCTCCGCCTTGGGCATCAGCTCCTCCCGGAGGTGACTGAGGGCGCCCTTAGCCTTGGAGAGCGTATCTTGGACGGCGGCGCTACGGTCCTCGACTGCCGACAGTGCACCCGCCGGAGCATCATCACGACGAAGAGCCTGCGGGTCGAAACTCAAGTCGCCAGCATTTGCACATAAATCGATACATGGACAAAGCATCAGTGCCAGCGGCAAAAAGTCCAGCAGAGAAGGACAACGGTATCCAAAGCAAAATACCTGAGAGGGCCTTGGCGATTGAGAAAAGCTGTTCCTCGAACACCTTCGCCCTGGCTGCGAAGGAGGCACGCAGCTCCTCTTCGCGCCTTCGCGCCTCGTCACGCGCCGCGACTGCCTCATCACGACCCTTCACAACCGCGGCAAGGGTCTTCTCCATGGTGGCAGCATTGCGCAGGAGGGCATTATGTTCAGCTACAAACAGAAAAGGATTGACTATCAGTCGACCATATCAAAAAGGAAGCGAAGAAGAAGAGGAAGTGAAGGACACTCACTTTCAACCACGCGAGATGCGTCTCCAGCATTGCATGCTGGCGGCCCATCGCAAGTACTTGCTCCGCCAAGTGCGTGGCTTCCTTTACAAGGAGTTATCGCACAACAAGGAATCAGCAGAGGCAAATATATAATATCGACTGTAGCACTAAAAGGGAGAAAAACTACACTTACATGGTCCTCCAATGACTCCAAAGATGTCTGTTGTACCGTCATCTGGGCAACCATTCGATGCTCCCCTACATGAGGAGAACTGGAAGAGTTGTGCCTGGAGTGGGCCGCCAATGGAGGGGAAGGAGCGCGCTCGACCTTTCTTGGCCCTTGAGGTCGAGACTCTTGATTCCTTCAAAAATTGGACGTCGCCAGAAGATGACGACGCCTCTTGACTGCAAGACAAAACCACATCAAGAAAGGGCAAACCCAGAGACGAGCCATCAAGGGCAAAACACAGAGAAGAAAAAGTCGACTAGAAAATTTACCAATCAAACTTGTCAAAGTCAAAAGTGGCTTCCCCAGACTCTGACGAAGACTCCTTGGGCAATCGCATCTTCTTGCGAGAAGATGGTGCCACGACGCTTATAGGAATGGCAGGGATTGGCGACTCCGCACCAACACTTGTACCTTCCGGAGTCGAGGGAGACGACGCATCGGAATCCTCGCTGTGCGAACGCTTGCGAGTATCCGGACTAACGGACTAGGGGGCTTCCTCCGCCACATCAGAAGGGATGGTCGACTCCGACTCGTCCTCTTCCAAGGCTTCGCAAGGGATAATCCCCTCAGGAAGAGGGGGCATACAAGGTGACACCGCCCAATCCTGCATACAGACAACAAATTCAAAAACAAGCAAGTAAAAAACAGAGAAGCAATCGACAAACTTCGCTGCTGCGTAGCACAACTATACCTCGGGAGGAGGGTTAGTAGCGTCAAATGGAGGAACAACTGGCTCACTGGGGAGCACATCCTTGAGGGTGTACTTGGTGACCAGTCGAACCCTCTTGTCCACCTCACTCGCGGACATGCCATCAGCAGACACGCGAGTGGCATTGTCAGCGCCAGCCTACTAAAACATGGGGTGGACTCTGGCCTGCAGGGGCTAGACGCGCCGGCGCAGCCAAGTGCGAATGAGGGCGCAGCCTCCCTCCTCTTTGCCAATGCGACTCTCGAGGTCGCAGACGCGCTCGTAAAGCACATATGTCTCCGCGGACTCACCAGGCATGACTACATTCTTCCACGAGCGCATCCTCCTGCACAGCGTCGCAGGATCAAAGGGCACAAGTCCGAAGTGGTCTTCGTCGGCCTTCTAGTCGTGAATGTAGAACCACTTGTCCCTCCACCCTTGGACGGACGCCGTGATCTTGATGTCGAAGTAGGTGGCAGATGGGTCGACATGGATTCCGCAACCACCTACATCGTAGACTAAAGAGCCAGATGCAGATTGGCGCTTCAATTTGAAGAGGCGCTTGAAGAGGCCGAAGTGTGGCTCGATTCCAAGCCAGCACTCACAGAGAGTGATGAAGCAAGAGATATGGAGGATAGAATTCGGGGACAGCTGATGGAGCTGAAGCCCGTAAAAACAAAGAAGGCCCCTAAAGAAGGGGTGGAATGATGAATGCTAAAAACATCACTCGAAAACCAGCGGGAGGAGCAGGAATTGTCTCACCGCCGGGGACGCACGCGTCGGCGACTGCGGCGGATAGTACTCCGTCATGGCGAAGAAGATGGAGATAATATGACTTGATGATGGAGGGGCGCCACGCACCATTCATGACGCGGGTGCATGCGGCTTTCCTTCCTGCCGGCGGCGGTGCTGGTGCCCGCAGCGGCGGAGTTACCCTTCTTCTTCGCCGCGGCAACGGTGGCCGCGGAATTAGCTGCAGCGCCTCCTTTCTTCTTCCCCATTGCGTGACGGTGATGTGAGCGAAGGAAGTAGCTTGGGAAAGAGCGGAGCTGGTCTAGCGTCGAGAACGAGACGAGCACAGAAAAAGTAGAGGAGTAGCGGCAATGGCGATGGAAGCAGATGATGAATGAGAGCAGATGAGAAAATTACCGTCGCAGCGCCGCTACTTAACCCCTAGAAGATGCAATCCAACGGCTCAGAAAAACCCTACTGGACGCATGGCAAACATCGTGCTGGACACGTGGAGGAGTGGAAGCACGAACCGTCCCTCCACTACTCCCATTACGCAGGGAAATCGAGGAGACGCAGTTAAAATAAAAGATTAGGCACGCCCAGTCAAATCAAAGTTAGAAAGTGGGCCCCACTGCTCGTCACATCCCGTCAAACTCGCTCACGCGGGCAACTGAGGTCATGAAATCGTCAGCACTGACGTCATCAAAGCTATGCAGTAGAGGACTTTGACTAATTTAATCCTTGCTCAAGTCTTCGACCTCACCAAGCACTCGGGGCTACTCCCATAGGGAGCGCTGGTCGCGCACCCTATGAGTTTTTATTTTCTTTTTATAGGAACATGGACAATCACAAGCAAACCCAACATCTCGAAAATACGATTCGACTATGGAGATGGGTTACTCCCATAGGGAGCGCCGGAAACAAATTCGACTGAAACAAGCAAACAAAAGACGACAGCAGTCGCAAAAGTTCTTTAGTCCCTGCCTAAGTCTTCGACTCAACCACGCACTCGGGGGCTACTCCCATAGGGAGCGCTGGTCGCGCACCCTATGATTATTGGTACGAAAAACTGTGTGTTGATAACATCCACACTCGAAGCTCATGGCGACACCGCTCGTAATTTTCCCTATAAAGAGACTGTGTCTCCTGGGTCACCCGAATCGTCTCCGCGATGATAAAATTCGGATGCCGCGCTTACAGCGTGAAGGTAAGACCTGAATAAGGCCTGGCAACGCATTAGCTGCGCACTACCAGAAATATATCCATGCCTACAGGTACGATGAATATGCCTTGACGGACGCGTCAAGTGCTCACGCCCATATAACTGGAATTCGACTCCTATAAGACCTCCACGGATTGAGTCAAATTACACCAGCATTTTTCCGGGTTCGAGTCCGGGGACTCGAGTTCGAGTAGATTGCGTTGTTTCACCCTAAGGTGGTTAACTGATACCGATACTTCGGTTATATCAGGCACGTACATCAACAATCCCTATGACATAAACAAAGCAGTGGAAAATATACTCATTCATGCACTCGAAAGACTTCAAAAAGTCCCCAGTCGAATCTGCGATTCCACTGGACACTCGGGGGCTACTAACATGGGTATACCCTACAGGTACTCGAGCTTAGTATATACGGTCTAAATATGTAAAGGCCCACGGTGTCGCCAAGGCCCAAATGAAGGACTCGAGTAACCTAAGGACTCTCGATGGCTTGAAGAACAAGAAGAAGCTAAAGATAGAAAGTTTGAAGGGGAAAACCCTAACTTGTAACCGACTCGACCTGCTACCCGAGACCTAGCCTACCTATATAAAGGCTAGGAGGGGCGGCGAGGAGGACACGTACAACCCTAGTTTCCACAACCCTTGCCAGATTGCATCTGCGCACCATTGTAACCTTCGGTTCCTTCGATAATTCCACGAGCAGACAAGCAGGAGTAGGGACCTCTATGAGGCCTGAACCTAAGTAAATCTGTGTCCCATGTGTGCTTGTTTGCTAGCCGATAGATGTCTCCAGTGCTCCCTCCTCCAAAACCCAAGTCCATAACAATGGGCATTGATGAGTTAAACCCTCATCAATATGAGTTGAATTAAGGTTTTGGCAAAGGGCTAAATCCTGTTGTATTCAAATGCCATTGGTTTGACCCACATCAGGTGAAACAGGATCCTGAAATTGGACTGGTCGAAGTTAAGAGAAGTTCCATTTATGCGGGAGATGATGTCTATATTTTGGCTACTCAGGCCTTCCAAGTATTCTATCTTCCGTACCCATGCCAAAACCCTACAAAACGTCTAAAGGACTGGGATGTTGTGATGAAGGTACCGACACGCAACAGGCCGCCCTTGCCAAACAAGGATGATTACCGCCGCCTAGACCCTTCAACAAATGATGGCGAGTTTTATCAGGAAGAAGGACTCCCTGGGAAATTCACTATCAACTTGTCCGCCGATAGTGACATGGTCGTAGACGATGACCAAGAAGCCGAGGAGGAAAACACTGTGCAAGATGAAGTTGAGGAGGTTCACAACCAACAAGATGTGAGTTTGCTCGAGGTGTTCCGTGCAGGCCATGACATCAACGCTCCACAGGGACCACCTCCAGGTTTCGTGGATGATTATTGGTGGCCCATGAATGATAGCGATGATGAAACATGTGTTCCAATTCGTAATCCCGACACAGGCTTCTGATGTATGTAGTAGTAATAATATGAGACTAATCTATGTAGTACTGTTTGTCGGGATGTTGTATTTGTAAGAACTCTATGCTATGTAATAAATTTTGTTGCTTTTACTAATATCCATCGATTTTCATTGTTGTTGCTTTTACTAATATTCATCTATTTTCATCGGTATTGCTTTTACTATTATTCATCTAATTATGTTCATTGTTGCTTTTAATGTGTACTAATAAAGTACTCTTTTCATTCTGTTTTGCAGGTGATTGAAAGATGCCGGGGGGAAAGGGCGTTACAAAAAAGCTGAAAAGCTTGGTTGACCTTGTGAGTGGTGGTTCAAAAAAGGGTGGTTCGAAAGCTTCAACATCGGCTTCGAGAGAGCATGCTAGTCCTCCACCGCGCACTTCACAGCGCCGGGGGCGTGGGAGGAATCCTAGTCCCCCCCGGCCATGGTGGACCAGGACGAGGAGGAGGAGGGGGACCAGGACGAGGAGGAGGAGGACCAGGAGGATGATGATAAGGCACAGTCGCTGCAGTCGAAGGACGAGGGGTTGGGGTCTTTACCCTACGAGCTTGACATGACCTTGAGGTGGGATCCTCCGGAGGATGAAACGTCGTACCTTGAGGAGTACGTGGCCATGGACCCGCGGCTTACGCCACAGAGCAAGGCTCCGTATCAGCGTGGGGTTGCGAGACTCCCCGATCTACCTTATGCCTATGCGGATAAGGTTCTCGTACCCGCTGGGAAGAGGTACATTATTTGACCCGCTAACCATATATTGGAATTTTCATCACATACTGATTATGATTTTTCATTTTGCAGTTCCTTTCTATATGAGGATGGAATGAAGCCGTATCGTGGCTACTCAAGCATCCTTGGAGCCCTGGTTTGAGCGTATTTTCCTAGGATTGTCACTCTCCCAAATGGTCAGGAGGATGTAGCTTGGACTTGGAAGCATTACCACTACGCCCCGGATCCGACTAAAAAGTACAACCACATGGCGGAGAAGATTCAAGTTCTGTTCTGGGTAAGTTTGTTTCACTTGTCATAATTAAATCACCGCGGCTTTGACTCCTTTTTTCCTGTGTGCATACTTGTAGAATTACTTCGACATGCACAGGGAGAACTCAAGGGAGTGCATGGCGATCGTGAACGAGCTTGCCAAGAGGAAGGTGCAAGACATGCACTACGAGGCACGCGTGAACTCTATCCACAACTGGTTTGGCGATCGTAAGATCTAGATGAACAGGAGTCAAGCCCGGGACATGCTCTTCGAGCCATGGAAGTACCCGCAGGTAGTTGTGTTTCTGTTTTATTGATTTCTTGACCTTCATCTATTTCATGTTGTACTAATACCTGTACCTTGTGGATGTAGAACCCTCCTCAGTTTGTCGATACTGACACGAGGTGCTTCACGGTGATGGTAGTGTGGTGGACAGATGCCGAGTACCTCAAGAGACACGAGGCCGCAAAGAAGCGGCGAGAGGAGATGAAGGGTGGATCACACCGCCAAGGCAGCATCCCCCTCGCCCTTGTCAGGCAAAAAGAGGTGAGAAAATTCTTTCTTTATTTTTGTTTCTCATGTTATTCTTTACTCCGGAAGGGAGTCCCCCTTCACTTATCTTTGTCCTCTCATTTGCAGAAAGTAAAGACAGGTGTGGAGTCGTCCATGTTTGCCATTTGGAAGAAGATGAGCACCTTGGATGAGCCTATGGACGGCTCCTCGTGGATCAATGAGGGAGCCAAGATCCGGGGTACAAAGTACCTCGAGAAGTACAAGCAGGTGCACGGCGAAGATTCCAACCCTGACACCGCCCCCTTCGATCCTGAGGTTGCCGTGCTGGCGGGACAGGGCCAGAGGAATGGCCGCCTATGGATTGCTGATGGGTCCGTCGACCCTAGGACCGTTCCATCTATGCGCCAGATCTGGCGTGGCAGCACGAGCTCCATGCCTGCCGTAGAGACCCGTCCACGGCCTTCTGTTATAGTTGTCGACCAGTTACGGGTATGTTCTTCTTCCTTAGTCATCTTTGTTTTACTACATGTTTTACATTGCAATGTTCATGACATCGCGGCTACACGACGTAGGAGGAGATGGCCGCTGAGAGGGCAAGCATAGAAGCGGCCGAGCAGCGGCAGCTACAGCTGGAGCAGCAGCAGGCGATGCTGGAGCAGCAACAGCAGATGACGCAGTGGATGACAAACCAAATGCTCATGACTGCTCCACCAGGGTCTCTTCCTGCTCCTCCTTTTGCCTTCCCGTTGGTAAGTGATCACATGTCTTTATTGTCTAATGCTCGTAATTTTCAATATTTTCTTATTGTCTAATGCTCACAATTTCCCATCGTATAGTTGGCCAATTTGATGCCACCTGGTGGGTCAGACGGTGGATCGAACAACCAGTCGCCTTTCACCGTCAACAATCTGTCGGTCGTCCGGAGGCTCGATTAGAGTCCTCCAGGTTAGTTCTCCTACACTTGACCTTGTGCATCACTCGATATCGGTACTCGATACACTTGGAAATCGATTGTGAGAGTCTCATGATTGTGCTTTTGACCTTCTAGGAGGGCTTTGAGGTTGTGGACATCATGTGTGCATCACGGTTAGTTCTCCTACACTTGTCAAATTTAGTCATGCCATCACACTTGTAGAAAATTTAGTCATGCCATCACACTTGTAGAAAATTTAGCCTTGACATGACACTTGTAGATAATTATATGCCATTCTCAAATTGTACTTGTCATTTTCATCACCTTGCCATGAGACTTATAGAAAATTTAGCCTTGTCATGATTTTTCTTGTCATAGTGATGTACTTGGCCATGAGACTTGTCAAAATTCCATGTAATTGACATTGCCATCAACTTGTCTAGAAACTTGTACATATTCATGATTTTACTTGCCATATTGACGTACTTTTCTTGAACTTGTACGATATCACGATGGATTCGGAGCATGAGCTTGTGGAGCACTTGGCGGTGATGGTCTTGTGGGTGGGAAGAAGAATAAACTTGTAATATTTGTGAATGGCTTATGCACTTGTTCTTGTGAAGTTTGCATTGTTGCTTGTGTGGTGATGATGATATGATTTTGGTAGTGTTTGTGATGATATATGATCATATTATTGTTAGTTTGGTGTTGGTGATGATCTTATGATCATATACATGTATTCTGTGTTGGTGATGATTATATGATCAAATATATTCATTATGTGTTTTCAAATGCAGGAAATGAAAAAAAAACAGAGAAAAAGTGAAAAAACCTGGCCCTTTGCCGTGTGTAGGCGGACAGGTGGCAGCAGCCTATGCAGCAGGCGCTGGGCAGACAGCCCTTTGCCGTGTTCCACCTAGAAGAGGCACACGGCAAAGGGGCAGTCTCTGCCGTGTGTTCTTCAGCCGCGGCACACGGCAAAGCGACATTCTTTGCCGTGTGGTAACTCCCAGAGGACACACGGCAAAGGCACAACACACGGCACAGAAGCGGCACACGGCAAAGAAAAGGGACACGGCAAAGGACCAAAATATACGGCAAAGCGAGCACACGGCAAAGTCCCTCTGGCTCCGTCAAACGGACGGAACCGTGAAGTTATTTTACTGTGCCGTGTACGCCTGCCAGACACACGGCAAAGCCTTTGCCGTGTTTGGTGCTGGAGACACACGGCAAAGCCTCTTTGCCGTCGCAGACGCTGCCGTGTGACTTTTGTCGTGTGTAAGACATTGACGTTTTCCTTGTCTCCTTTGCCGTGTGGAAGTTTTTCCCGTAGTGTCTTATGGCAGCAATCAAGAGCTATCTTCTTGGCGGGCAGCTCAGAGATCTCAGTAGCATATGGAGCACCAACAGTATTGCCTCACCACACACTCGGCCACAAAAACATGCATGCTCCTTTATATATTAAACCAACATGCATTTGAACTGGCCTCGTTGAGTCCTGAAGTCCCAACGGCTTGCAATGCCATCTCTGTTGGTACCACTAATCTCACCTGAGAACTGGCTAAACCGTCATTCCAACGAACTGGATGCATGCTCACCCGTGAGGTTAAGCGTACAATGAATTCAGACTGTTTTAAGTTGTAACACTAAGAGCAGCTGCCAACAATTAGTGGTGTCCACACATCACAACGGGAGCATCGGATTTTCAATTATGAATAGAA